>JAUMHE010000043.1:5700696-5729882 GCA_032359235.1 Enteromius mattozi
AAAAAAATAAAATAGTAAAAACAACTTGGTGAAATACTATTACATTACATAACAATACTCCAGTCTTCAGAGTCACCTGATTGGTTACACTTAATTTTGATGGTCCACTTTAGATATTCTACTTACCATACTTTGTTACTACATGTCAACTACATGTCAACTAATCCTCATTAATTTACAACTATGTGTTTACTAACTCTCAGTAGGGTAGGTTTAGGGTTAGTTGACATATACTTGCAAGAATGTTGTATGTTTTGTACTCATCAAAATAAAGTTTTAGAAGATATTAAGCAGACAGTCTACTAGTACTCTAATGACTGCTAGTTGACATTTAGTTGCAAAGTTACTTACTGTTAGTAGAATGTCTAAAGTGGACTATCGAAATACAGTGTTACCACATGATCTTTCAGAAATCATTCTAATATGTTGATTTGATGCTTAAGTAACATTTCATACTATCATCAATAGGGTTCGTTCACCCTAAAATGAAAATTCTGTCATTAATTACTCACCCTCATGTCGTTCCAAACTCATAAGATCTTTGTTCATCTTCAGAACACAAATTACAATATTTTTGATGAAATCTGAGAGCTATTTGACTCACAACGTAGAAGTGTAAAAATTATGTTTGTTTGTGCTTTCCTCCCCGAATGTAAAGAGCACTGATTACATCAATTAACTTTTTAAGTAATCTCTTAAATGATTGAAGAATGGTAATGTTCTTTTTGTTTTCCTTGTGCAAAAAAAGTATTCTCGTACCACTGCAAAACTGAAGTAGAGCCACTGGTCCTGGGATTTCAGTTGCTGTCTATGGAGGGTCAGATTTCTCTCAGATTTCATCCAATATATTTTAATTTGTGTTCCAAAGATGAAAGAAGGTCATACAGGTGAGGAACGACAAGAGGGTGAGTAATTACTGAAATAATTTTCATGTTGGTGTTAACTAACACTTTAAAAACTTTAAAAGATTTTAGTGCATCCTTGGTAAATTAAAGTATAATTTTTTTTTTACACTCGTAAATAAATAAATAAATAAATTCTTCTAACCTCAAACATTTAATTGGCAGTTTACAACAATTTGTAAGCTGTTTCTATAAAAAAAGTGGTTACCAAAATATTTAATTGTCTCAAAAATGGCTCAACTAATGGGATGAACTTGGGAAGTTGGAGTGGGACTCCAAGTTTGTGCAGCAGGCAGACAGGAAGTGTTCAAAGAATCCTTTTGAAAAGCAATTATTGTTTTTGCAAATCCAATTGGTGGCGCTATTGGCACGAAAAATAAAAAAAAATTAAAATTCACCTTTCAAATATCAAGCAAACTGAAAGTGACGGAATCAATCAGTCAAGTTTAAAACAACATAATTGAATCCAGATTTTAAAAATGGCTATAGCTATCCTTGCTCAATCATCCTACCTTAACAATATTTATAAGTGGAGCTTTGTGTAAATTAAAAAACATGCTTGCAGCAGATCCGTAATAGGCACGTGTAGATCAGTGTAAATATGATAACTGTACCTGCAGTCCAACGGGACCAGGAAGACCTGGGAAACCTCGGGGCCCCTCATCTCCCTTCTGCCCAAACATACCCTGCTGACCTCTGGGCCCAGACTCTCCATCACTTCCCTACAAAGGAAAAAAAAAGCTAGATAAATGATAACACACACTGACAGTTAACATCTGAAGCTGATACAAACTCTAAACATGATGGTGGAGAGGTACAGTTCAACACTCTCTGTACATGCAAGTCAACTTGCTGACCCCAGAATGTCTTTCATACTCAAGTGTAAGGCGCAGACAAGCATGAAAATGAGATCTACCCCCTGAGACATCAAAAGTCAAGCTTGAAAAGACGTGCCATTCAGAGGAACGCCCAGGGGAATTACTGAGGGTGAGAATGCGCTGCCCTCATTTCTGACGCTGCTTGCTCTACAGGGTTAGTGGAAGGGGAAAAGAGGGGTTCAGCACAGTTCAAACAAATGCAGAATGAAGATGAAGTTATTAAAAAACGTGGGGTAATAGCACTGCCTGTGAGAAGAACATGTCTGAATGGCAGGTCACTGCAGGATATGATGGAGTGTTTGTATTATAGACTGGAATGTAGTATTGATGGACCTAAAGGACAGACTTGACCATGATATAATAATATTAATAAAAATAATACTTATACCATAACTCCAGCCAGGAACCTTGGAGTTGTGATGGATGATCGGTTAAGCTTAACAAACCATATTGCTACTACGGCCTGGTCCAACATTAGGAAAATTAGACCCTTCCTAACAGAACAGTCATCACAACTCCTTGTCCAAGCTCATGTTCTCTCCAGATTGGACTATTGTAATGCTCTCTTGGCAGGCCTTCCTGCGTGTACTATCAAGCCTTTGCAACTGATCCAGAATGCAGCAGCCAGAGTGATCTTCAACGAGCCGAAGAAAGCCCATGTCACTCCTCTCTTCATCAGCTTGCACTGGCTGCCAATAGCCGCTCACATGAAATTCAAGGTACTGATGCTTGCCTACAAGACACTGCACCAATTTACCTAAACTCGCTAGTTCAGACGTATGCACTCTCCAGAAGCTTGCATTCTGCAAATGAACGACGACCTTCCAAAAAAGGCACAAAATCACTCTCACTGACCTTTTCTGGACAGTGACCTTTTCTCCCCAGCTGGTGAAATGATCTACCTACTTCAATCAGAGCAGCTGAGTCTTTAGTCATTTTCAAAAAAATATTTTTTGCCATCAACTCACCAATTACTACCAGTACTTAAGTATTCTAGTCGTTTAAAGAAAAATCCTTCCTATGTACACTGTACTAGACTAACTGAGACTTGTCACAGCACTTGTATATTGTTGCTCTCTTGTTATTCTGTTTGCTTCTACCTTTGTAAGATGCTTTGAAAAAAATCCTCTGCCAAATGACTAAATGTAAATTACTATTAAATTAATTTACTAATTATTGATTATGTTGGACAACAGATTTGCAGACGATTATCACAAATCTCGGAATATGGTCGTCATATGTTACAGTATAAGGCCATTCCGTTTTTGATATGGGAAAATACAGTAATTAGTGTGAAATCACATAATTGCACAAAATTTATTAGATAACATTTTTTTTATCAAGTGACAATTCTAAGAATGTATGCATATACAGAAAGAAGTTTCAGTCAAATATTGCTTATATTTAAGTGACTAAGATCTTTTAAGCAGCATTTAAACCATTATATCATCTAATAGATTTAACGTCTCACACGGTTCCAAATTTGTAATATCCTATTCAGTAGAAAAGCCAAACAGCTTCCAAGAACTTCATATAACTGCACAGAATAGGTGTAATTATCAGCTTTTATAGAGCTAATGTATCAAGGAAACAGAGAGGCCCAGCTGGGAGTGTTCAGCTTGAGTCATAAACTTTAAACATTCAACTGTGTGCCACCTGGCCCTGACTACTTACTCTCACTGCAGCTTTATCAACTCAGCAGGCTTCCTGACAAAGGCAAAACTGAGCAAATGTGAGTAGTTAGTCATTTTACAGACACTTTTATCTAACGCAACTTACAGTGCAACTTAACACAAGGAGCAATGAAGACCAGGGGTTCAACAATCAAGATGGCCCAATGTAAGACATTTTTGTCCACGTTGATGTAACTTTCCCTACCGGGCCAGTAGTTACAATGTTTTAAAGATTTGGCCACATGCAAGTGTTTTCATGCCTTGCAAACATAAAACATTTGTTTAAACATTGATTCAGGGTTAATGCACCGTCCTCTTCAAGATTTAAACCTACGTCCTTTTAACTAACAACCAAGATCACTAACCACTAGGCCACAGCACCCCTGAGCGAAAAGAAGCAATCAAGTTAGGCTAAGAAAGCTTAAGCAGTGAAGATACTTTTTATGTGTGAAATCACTGCAGTAATAAAAATTATATATTTGCGCGACAGCTAAATGGAAATTAAATGGAAAAAAGAAGTGATCGTTTGGGTTTCATTCTATATAGCTTAAATGAGAGGTTGTAAGTACTCACAGCAGGACCTGGAGCTCCAATCACACCCTGTGGACCTACTGGACCTGGTGGACCCTACAGCAAAAGACAATCAGGACAACTTTAGGGACTGGTGGAAGAAGCTAGATCTCGTATAAACATTTGAAGTGCCAAAATTTAATAATATTAAAATTATACATAAAATAAATGGTAACACTTTACGATAAGGATCAAATTAGTTAACATACTGTACATTAGTTAACATAAACTAACAACAAAAAATACTTTTCTTTTTTAATCTTAATTAATCTTGGTCATTTCAACATTTACTAAGGTTATACTTTATTTTGACAGTCCACTTTAGACATTCTACTAACTATAAGTAACTACATGTCAACTAATTCTGGTTAATTTGCAACTACATCCTGTTTCACAGACAAGGCTTAACCCTAGTCCTAGACTAAAATGTAAATCTGAGCTGTTTCAACTAAAAGAAACCTGCACTGACTGATCTTAAAACATGTCAGTGCCTTTGTTTTGTCTTAAGATGCACGCCAGTAATGCCTTTTTCTAAGGCATGTATACAAAAAATAATTAAATGTCCTAATTGAACTATGGCCTAATCCTGGCTTAGGCTAAGTCCTGTCTGTGAAACCGGGCCCTAGTCTACTACCTCTCAGAGTAGACTGTAAAAGTAGGTTTAGAGTTAGTCCAATAATTGACAAAGTTTCTCATAGCCAGTATGCTGTATGTTGTGGACCTATCAAAATAAAATGTTTTAAAAAATAAAAGATTTTAAGCAGACTACTAATACTCTAATGAAGGTTAGTTGACATAGTTGCGAAGTTACTTACAGTTAGCCAAATGTCTGACAGTGTTACCTTTACTAATACACTATTAAAACCAAAAGTTTTTTTTTCTGTTAATATAACAGCAATATTTTTAATAATGCTAACAAATATTGATAAATACGGTAACAGATATATATATAAAGTGTAGCAACAGTGGCATATGACTGATTTATAAGTCAAAACATTCAACTAATGGGACCTTATTATAAAATGTTACCAGTTAAATATATAATAATTAATATTTTATTTATAATAAATACTGTTCAACTTACATGTTCGCCTTTGTCACCCTTGCTTCCCTTTTGACCTGGTTCTCCAACTTCTCCCTGGAAAAAAAAAAGAAAAGTTTTTTAAAATCAAGAAACTTCAAGCTGTTTACAGCTTTTCCCTAGTTGCCTGGTCATCAAAATTTCCTCAAGGTCACTTCAGAACCAACAGCAGAGTAAACTTTACTCCACAGATTTTAATTTAACAGTAAAACCAAGACCTTGGGATGTTTTTGCAATTAATTGATTACTTGGCCCCTCCAACACCATTGCCGCCACAGCCGAAAAGAATAATGTGGCTTGGGACGTGATAAGGATCTAAAAAAGCACTCTTCTACATTTAACAGGGCGATAATAGATTCTGGAATACATTAGCCTCAAAGCACGTTTGTTTACTTGGTTTATGTGTGAGTGTGTGTGCGCCTCGATTGCACTGGTTTCAACATTTCACTGTAGTAATGATTTTGTGTCTTATTTGGTTATAGTGATGGAAAAGTCAGGACTCTGCATTGTCACTAATGATGTCCAGATGTGAGATGGGCATGATGTCTGTGAATTCTGTAGAGTTTAGAATGAAGTGCTGCACCTTGTCACCGTCCTCTCCAGGTGGACCCTGAGGTCCGGCTGGGCCTGGGAGTCCGACTGGACCTTGGATGCCATCCCGGCCGGCAGGACCAGCAGGTCCTTTCTCACCCTGCATGAAGTTAAGAAATAACAGTTTACACACAACAGAAGAAACTGTTACGTTCTATGAGGAATACTTTAATCCGGTTAATACAGACAGGCAGTGCAAACAAAGCCAATGGCAGATCCACTGCAATTAATTAACAGCATTTATACACTATGCAGAAGAATATGTTCAGTATTATTATAGAACCTTTCAGTCAGCTAATTGATTACAGCTTTTACTGTGTGCTGAAAAAAAGTCTAAATGAACTGAATTGAGTTTCTGTTTGGACGCTGCAATGAACTGTGCTAGATGTGTTTATTGAAAAGATGAATTTTAATGAACCGAAACTGTTTTCCTCTAGCCCCTTTTGTTTCCCAAAGGAATCACTAGACATTAGTGCATCGCTTAATGTATCCATGCATCTGATAAAAGCACAGTGACTCTTTTACTATCTTTAGGGTGAATTCAGGTAAATTAGGCCATGTTTTGCTATTCATCTCAACAAAAAGTGGCCCAATTTACTTGAATTCACACTATTTCTTATTCTTCTGGACAATGTACAAAATAACATCAGCATTTTTTATTTCCAAACAATGTGCACTCACCGGACCACCCTTCTCTCCAGCAGGTCCCGGGGGTCCTTGAGGGCCATTGCGTCCTGTTAGACCAATGGGTCCTCCGGGTCCAGCTGCTCCTCTCTCTCCTGGTGACCCCTGTGACACACACATCACATTAAATCTGACTGAACACAGCTAGATTCCAGGAGAGATTGTTAACCAAACAAGATATTTATTGCATTTGATCTATTTATGTCATAAAACATACAGTAAATTACTACACTCCCACTCAAAAGTTTGGGATCAGAAAGATGTTTTATGTTTTTTAGTCTCTTTTATGCTCATCAAGGCTTTACTTATTTATTAAAAGAACTGTAATACTGTTAAAATATTATTGTAATTTGTAAAATTGGTTTTCTATTTTAAAATTATTTAAATACAATATAGATACAGCACAGAATTTTCATCAGCAATTACTTCAGTCTTCAGTGTCACATGATACTATTTTGAACAAAAGCTGTTTATTTATCAAAGAATCCTGAAAAATGTACCACAGGTCCCCAAAAATATTAAGTAGCACAACAGTTTCCAACAATGATAATAAATCAGGATATTAGAAAGATTTCTGAAGAATCATCTGACAATGAAATCTGGAGTATTGATATTGAAAATTCAGCTTTGCTTCACAGGAATAAATTATATTAAAATAGAACTGTTAATATTTAAATTGCAATAATTCACAAAATTTTTGATTAAACAAATGCAGCCCTGATGTGCATAAGAAACTTTAAAATACATTAAAAATCTTACTGATCCCAAACTTTTGAAAGACACTGTACTGTATATAGTTAATTAAATATTTTAGAGCTAAAAAAAAACAAAAACACAAAAAAATGCTAATTAAAGTTCTGTGACTTTTCCAGGCCTGGAAATTACAGTTCTAATATTCACTGATATTTCCAGGTGCTCCACATCTGTGGGAACCACGTTATTCTGTAGTTTGTTTTGGCTCTGAGGAACATCTTCCTATACAGATCCTTTTTCTGCACTGAACAACACTAAGGCACATTTGTATATCATGTTAAAGGGATAGTTCTGTCAGAAGAAACATCTGTCAATAATTTGTCATTGTCATCAGGTCATTCTGTAAGACCTTTGTAAGATCGTGAGACGTTCATCTTTGAAACACAGATTAAGATATTTTTGATGCATACTGAGAGCTCTGACCCTCCGATAGACAGCAATGGAATTAACAAGATCAAGTTCCAGAAACGTAGCAGTGACATGGGTAAAATAACCCATGTGACATCAGGGGTTCAACCATTATTTTATGAAGCTACGAGAATGCTAACAAAAGAAATGACTTTATTCAACAATTTGTCTCCTTTTTTTCACCTTAGAATATCCACTGAATGCAAACAACATGCTGTTCTGTGTCAGCGGTGCCATGCGGATTGCTGCCTCACTGCTTTATCAGGCAATGACTTCGCAGGCATTGTTTTTACTCAAAGGCACCTCATGAAATTATTTCGGACAGGCTTCTGACGGAGCTCAACGGTGCTCAACATGACTTGCTGCATTTAAAAGTAGACACTTGAAGCTTTCTATAGATATATGTCTCATGTCTGTGTGTCTTGTTTTCACAGAGTTTCAGTTGTAGTGACGCGTTTCTAAAAACAGTTCGCGGAGAGAACAAAAAAAGAACCCGCACACTGTTTATTTTCCTTATTCACTGATCTTAAAAAAAAAATACGCTGGCATCGCCGGCGATACTGTCGATCCCAGAGAGTTAATGATTTATGATTTTACAACAAAGTAGAATGAGTTTTGGTGATAACTAAACAATATTATTTACTATACTTATTTAAATACACAACGAAAAAGTCAGAAACATACATTTACATTGAAACTGACAACCAAACGCATCTATTTTAGAGAGCATCTCAATGCACCGCATACGCACGCTTTAACATATTCAACGTAATCAGTCTTGTTTACATCCGGGGGAAAGCACGCACATGTACATAACCTGCAGTTATTTACTCTTAGATGAAAGCATACGCACACATTGTGATGCTCTCTAAAATGGGGAAGACGTAAGTCAAGGGAGAAGAATGGTGAAGTAAATTATGTTATTTTTGTTTTCTCTGTGCAAAAAAAGTATTCTTGTAGCGTCGCAAAAATGAAGTTGAGCCACTGATGTCACATGAACTGTTTTACAGATGGTTTTACTACATTTCTGGATGTATTGCTGTCTATGGAGGGTCAGATGGCTATCTGATTTTATCAAAAATATCTTAATTTGTGTTCCGAAGATGGACGAAGGTCTTATGGGTTTGGAACGACACGAGGGTGAGTAATTAATGACAGAATTTTCATTTTTGGGTGAACTAAGCCTTTCATTACATTGCTGAGAGTCAGAGAGATCTCAAAATTACTCAAAAATATCTTAATTTATGTTCTGAAGAGGAACAAAGGTCTTGTGGGTTTAGAACAACATGAGGGTGAGTAATTATTGACAGAATTTTCATTATGGGTGAACTATACCTTTAAATACAATTCTTCCTTACAGTGTATCAGCAGGTCTTACTGACAGACAAAAGTTTATGAGAGAGCGAGCTCTCTGGTTCAAAACCAATGCGTGTAGCATGTTTTTTTTCAGAAATAGTCCATTAGAGCATCTATTAGCTGAAGGATAAGCACTGAAGAGAGCTCTCAGAGCGAGGGCTTTATTCACTGTTTACTTAAAGACATCCGGTTACTTTCACATGCATGCACATACCCACAGAAATACATGCTAAAACTCACTTACAGCAACATCCGACTGCATTAGCCGGCATTGACAGTGCTTCTATACATAGAGATGGGTCAAGGTCACTCCAAAGCACACTGCACTACATGCAGGGCGGAACATTGTCTTAACATCTTAATTATAATTTTCAGTTACAAGTACAAATAAAAATAAGTAAGCATGAACAGTTTCTGCTCATTTTCACAATGAACGGTCCACTGTCACTACAGACTATGACCGTCATACATCCTACTTTCAAACAGCCCTGACTCACTTCTCATCCGATACACCACCTCACAAACACACACTGTGCAAACTGACTCAACTCTTTGTTAGAAACTTCTCAGAAGAGTTGTACTCTGCTGCTGGTGACTCAATTCAGGCACCTGCGGGAGGTCTATTTAGGCAAAGATAAGATGGCTGATTGGCGTGGGTGGGCCACTGACTCGAAATCCTTCTGATTTCAGAGATTTTTCTTGCCGGGCTGTACAGATGCTTTTTATACAAGAGAGACAATGAATCCCTACACCAATCTTCCTCAAGCTGAAAAGGGGCTTCACATAGCGCACAGCTGAAGCTTTGATGGTTTTAAGCTGTACTGCTGTGCCTTCACTGCACTACAAGAGAAGACAGACAGCAGTTACTATAATAGGGAGGATGTTATTTCTACGCAGAAGGGAGTCTCTATTTTACTCTACATTCTATATGATCACAGGGTTGTCATCATACCAAAATTTCAGGAGTCAATAAGAACAGTGAAACTGCATTATTATCGCTATAACTTTTAACACCGCTTAATTCAACTACAGAACATTACAACATACAATATTACACAAATGTTCAAGTAAAACTTAATCTACAATATTACAGTTTAAAGGAATAGGTCACCCAAAAATGAACACGCAGAAAGATATTTTGTAGAAAGTTTGTAACCAGGCTGTTTTGGTCACCATTGACATCCATAGTATTTTTTTCCTACTATGGAAGTCAATGGTGACCAAAACAGCCTGTTCGGCAGAACAAAGAAATACATACAGATTTGGAACTACTTGAGAGTGAGTAAATGATGACAGAATATTTATTTTTGGTGAACCATTCCTTTAATGCGCAGAAATTGTAATGTATTTTATTGGGTAATGTGTAATATGTCTGCGTGTATGGATTGAATGTGGTTGCTGCTGTAACAATATAATTTCCTGTGAAGGATTAATAAAGTATTTAATAATAATAATTATTATTCAAAGATCATGTGATTCTAATTAACAGTGACACTAAAATGTGCATTGTGGACAAGTAGTATGCCAAGTAAAGTTTGAATATAATATTTAAATCATATGTCTCAAGCAATATGTCAGTAAAGATGTTGATGTATGTTTAAAGTTATATTGCATTTTTTATTTATTACCAAAATATTTGCATTAGAAAAATATAAGTAAAATACTAATAGAAAACATTAAATTTTATGTTAGTATTACAATATGTTACTTGAACTCTCTTTCTCTATACATATATACATATCCACAATCTTTTAAGATATATTAAGATACATTCATTAACCTTTTTAGAAGATAATTATATTTTAAAAGAATCTAATTATTAAAGAACTGTTCTGAAGTTAAAATGTTAAATGGCAATTAAATATATAAAAATTATGTTAAACATTATACACACACACACACACAGTAATATAAACAAATTATTTGTAGATTTTTATGTAAACATTTTGAAATTAAAAATAAAATATTTCTCTATAAAGTTGCTTAAAGTTATAAATAAATAAATATTTTTCTCTTCCCTTCTCAATATTTTCATTATATGCTTAATACACAGGTCCAATATTCTGACGCTAAACATGTAATGTAAATGTTTCATTAGTATCCCACCAATTTGATCGCTTTGGTGCTTGGCAGCAATAGTGCACTTCACAAACCACATACACAAGCACATACCGTATCAAAATCCCAGTACTTTTGACATCCCTAATGACAACAAGTCTGAATCTCTAAGCATATTTCGTGTATGACTTAAATGCAATTACTGACATGGTGATGGACTTACTGATTAGACCTGACTCATTCAGCGTGATCTGACTGCGTGGGACTGGATCACACACCAAACTGGGCTCTCAGTGCCAACATTACTGGTCATTAAATTCACCACCTGCTGACTGCGCCCGCTCCAGAATTTGCCTGATGTCACTTCACTAATAGAGGCAAAGCTTGCAGATTGATCGTTTGCAGCGACAAGTTTCCATGGTAACACAGGTACTTACAATAGGACCAGGTGGACCCTGTGGACCCTCGCCTCCCTTCAGACCAGATGGACCCTGTGTGAGAAGAAGAGAGAGTGGTTTAATTCTCTAATGAGAGCTGTGCTTCAGAACCTGTCAAAGTGGCATCTGAAACTCTGCGTGTGCTTGCATGTGTTTGTGCCAGTGCATGGCAGCTGTTTGTACTATATGTCTCCTGAAAATACAGCCCAGAGTGTTTATACAACTGGCAATCTCTCTATTTCCTACATCAGAAACAAGTGCTGGCAGCGCATTGCCATGTGACGCCAAGGACACGTCACTCTCCTCCCATCTGAGTCATGAAAAACATACGAGCCAGCTAAAAGTAAACATCAAAACAGCAAGCGACAGCAAAAATCAACTGTTGTTTATTGAAATCATATCGGCTTTGTGTTTCAAATGTGACTTTCAGCAACAACTGATTCATGAAAGAGATAACTAGTGGAGACTGAAATTCATCAAGAAGGCAGATGCTGTTCCTTATACTATAATCAAAACAATTTTGATTATATTCAGTCCCACAGTTTTAAATACTCTTAATGAAGAAAAACTAGTAGAGGCTTTTCCAAGTCGCTGTGACATATGCCTGCTCTGAGTTGGCCAACTGTGGCGGTTTGTTATGTACAAAGTTATTTACAAACCCACAGAGTTCCACATCAGCGGGACAATAAATATGTCAAATCTTTGCATCTTTGAAAACTTACTGAAAGTCAGGCATTTTATAGGATACACGTTAGCATTTATTTAGTAAAATGTTATAATAACCTCATGCTATGGACCATTAGTTAAGCATTAGTAAATAGTCAATTCATCAAATATAAAGCATTGTCCCTACATTAATAGACAAAAGTAAGCAGTTTAGCTCTTTGTTCTTGATTTATGAGCATTGATTTTTGATATTATAATAATGATTGATGTATAATTAAAAAAAATAAATATTATTAGTTATATAGTAGATCTGTATTACTCTCTGTTTCCTTTTTCTGTTTAGAGGATAACTGAACCTTTAAATCTCCCTTTTAAAAATTTTTATGAGTCCTCACATTAGACTGGTTCACACATATAGTTAACTGACAACCACTAAATGTTTTATAGCATTTATACAGCATTTATTAACACACTATTATTTATATGTCAAAATAATTTGCATAAATGCCCATTTAAATAGTTTATTAATCATTTACTTACCCTTTCTAAATAATCTTATGAACCAATGACAACAACTAATTTTTGTAAATGATGTCATACTTAATTTAGAAATGATAAACTGATAATGATGTCAAACGATTAATTGCGATCACATCCAAAATAAAAGTTTTTGTTTACATAATATATGTGTAAATACTGTGTATATTATCTATATAAAGGATGATATATATATATATATATATACATATATATATATAAATACAAACACATATACAAACTGAAGAAAATATGCTATGTTTACATATTAAATATATTTATTATATAAAAATATTATATATATATATAGATTATGAAAATACAATTATTAAACACACATTATAGATATGTTCATAAATCCGGAACAAAGCATTTATAGCTGTATTTATAACGGCTTACAACTGTTAGGTAGGGAAAATGCTATATAAATGATGAATTGACTATTTATGAATGCACAACTAATGATTCATAGTGTGTAACATGCAGATATCTTCAAGCTATCTATTTTTTGATGTCATTTAAGTACCTCTTGCACTTTTGGGGTCCTGACATAGCTGTGAGACTGTCAAATCTAATTTAAAATAAACTTTTCCTAAAATATAACTGCAACAAGAGATTATGTTGAAACACAGAAGTTTCTTTCCAATAAATCGTGGACCATATAAAATCAAGTCAATATAAAATCAAAACTGGCTATTTATATATGCTTAATACTTAATACTGCATTACACTGCAGTGGAAATTCTCTGAAATGTTTCAAAAAGATTGTTGAATGTCTAAATGCATGTTAAATGTCAGTTAAATCTCCATGAGCCTCAGTCTCACAGTTAGCACTGTACCCTCTCCTGAGGCATTCATCCAGCATAAGCATTTGCATGAACAGCAGGCGGTTAAGCAGCTAATGGCCATTTGGTGGGGCACATGACATTAACTCGTTTGTTCTTACCGCTGAGCCAGGAATCCCCCTTTGGCCTGGGAACCCTTTCAATCCGGCAGGGCCAGGTTTCCCAGAAACCCCCTGAGGACCTGGATCACCCTTCAAGGAGAGAGATGATGAGAATTTAGTCTTCAAACCTAAAACCACCAACCTCCCCAGATGCTATTTGTAGGCCTTACCAGCCACCTCCACACTGTGAAATTGGACTGAACATTATGCGAATTCCTCCCAGTAATTACCCTGGAGTGATCTGAAGCAAACCGTACCTTTCCACCTTCTTTGCCAGCAGCTCCGGGAAGACCTTGCTCTCCAGGGGGCCCTGGTGATCCAGGATGTCCTCTTTCTCCAACAGGTCCAGTTTCTCCTGTAGAGCCCTTTCAAATTCAAACAGGTTTTTTTAATTTCACTTCTGGCTAACTGCAGGTCATGTTTTATTAGAAAAACATGTTGTTTTTTTACATTTCTACTCATATAACAGCAACTGCTAAAGCTCACCTGTGGGCCAACAACACCTCCAGGTCCAGGAGGTCCAGTCTTTCCTTGGAAACCCTGTTCGAAGACAAGCATATAGTCATTGTGAGCAAAGTTATCACATTTTTGGAAGCAAACTTGGCGAAAAGGAAAACCTGATGGAAACTATGTAAGTATCAGTAAACGGTGCAAATCTAGCCTCTGAAATGTCAGCAGCACTTATTTTTGTTACTTACTCTTTTTTTCCTTAAATCAGTGAAAGTCAAGTGTAGAGTTTTTGTTTTGAAAAAAACAAAAGGGTGTCTTTTAAGATAAAATGAGTTTCTCCCTTTAGCACTCCATCTGTTGGACGTTCTTGATTAGAAACAGAAAGATAGACCTGCCAAGAGCAGTGTAGCGCCTTGACACTGTCAGCAGCTAAAAGGTAATACACCATATAAACACTGTCCACAACATTTATTCCTCTTTACTCAAGAGACGGAAAACACTTATGTAGACAAAACAATACTCACAGTCTCTCCTCGCTGTCCAGGGTGACCGGGCAATCCATCCTTTCCAGGCAGTCCCTGAGGCAATTACATAATTAATAGAGATTAAATCACATTTATGTAATTATTATATAATAGCCATGTAGACTTCTGGCTATTAATCTTTCGGGTTTGGTGGTTTAATGATTACAGCTAGACCTATTATTTGAACTATAGTACACTAAGTCTAATGCATGGAAGCCCATTTCAGCCACGTAAGGAAAAACAATAATGCTTTCGCAAATCGAAATAAAAAGATCTAGACTTTTTGTGTCACGATTTATCTTTTTTCCAATTGTAAAAAATAAATAATTATATCATAATTATGACAAATAATGTCATCACTTTAACATACTCTAAAAAGTCATAATTATACCACAAAGGTCACATAATTTCAATTCATGTCATAATTCTCTCATAATCTTTACTTTTTTTCTCAATGTTAACTTTACTTTCACATACAAATGATTTTCTTATGTTCTAAAAATTCTAAAGTAAGTTGAAGAGTATATTAACCTCTATACACAGCATTAAAATAATCAAAAACATTTAAAGTGAATAAAACCACATACAGGTGGTCCTTTAGGGCCTGTTAATCCAACAGGGCCCTGAGGTCCTTGGAGTCCCTAAAACACAAAGAAAGTAGCATGTAAGGCAAATGTAATGCAAAGGTTTTGACCTGGAAAGTTGACAAATACAACTGAATGGAAGATGACCAAATTCAATGATCACTAACTCTCTCTCCTGGGCCACCAGCTGGTCCATCATTTCCTGCTGTTCCCTAAAAAACCCCCAAACACAGTCAAAGGCGGCTGTTAAAAGCAAGCATTCATAAATACCAATAACTAATTAAGTTAAGCTGAATCAGGACTGATGAAGCCTGACCTTTGCTCCAGGTTTTCCTGTTGGACCTCTGGCACCTCTTCCACCACGAGGACCCTGGGGACAAGAGATATTAGTCATATGCCTTTTCCATCACTAGCATACTAGCTTAAAAAAGTGTTGTTTTCTACTTAAAAGATTCAAGCTTGACATACCGTTGGTCCTCTTTGTCCTCGTGGACCTGCTTTACCAGCAATACCCTAAAAAACAAAACAATTACAATACTATCACTACAATAACTTAGCTCTAAGACTAGTCAAGTAGTTGTTTGTAATCAGAACCAGAGAGATGTGATGACTCCTTCAGGTTGTAGCTTGTGAAAAAAAAAAAAAAAATCTAATGAAAATCTAATGATCTGAAATCAAAAGGGCCTCATACATACCCTTCCTCCTTTCTCACCATTGGCTCCAGCTAAGCCAACGAAACCAGTTGAGCCCTGTAGATGGAGACAGATTATTAGACGCATCACGGAAAACAGTTTTCAAGGATACGGTGTAAATGGCATGCTCACTTAAGTATCCAATATCCTTCAACACATGTCAAAAAGCTTTGGGTTTTGAGCAAAAGTGAGGCTGTGTTGACAGAGAAAGGGTGTCCTTGAAGAATAATTCAACATCGTTACTGCTAATGCTAATGTTATGTGGGTGATACTCAGAGGGCAAGCTTTTGGAGTTGATAAACATGAGCGGTGTGCGCTTGTTAGCACAAGGACAGGAGATGAAATTGAAGGTTGAATTATTTTGGCAGGCAAAGAAGGGGAAGCGGTCTGTGCACAATGGATACGCATCAGTAATTTACTCCACGGGATGGTCGCTTGCACAGGATAATGGAGCAAATCAAACAGACAACTGCAAACACACACACACACACAAAACACAGGAACACTGCAGTTTGACTGAACCAGAGTGAGTGGAGAAGGCCGACAGCAATTTCCCATCACCGCTGAAAGTGAACACTAATCGCAAAGCTCCAGCTCCAGCTCCAGCTCCACAACTGATACATTTGTTGAAAATATTGAATATCTAATTTTGAATTACACACACACACACATACAGCAGTTGGAGAAGTTTAACGTGTCATTAAACACTAACATTAACCCATCAACATGCTATTCTTATGTTGGATGCACAACAGGCCACCTATTATTTTCAAGTTATGCACCATAATTAATGAATGGCAGAGATTCTTTGTCTAAATATTTTGATGGAAAAAAGATTCACAAAAGAAAAAAAATAATGACAAAACGAATTGGGAAACAAATTTGGTGGGAATTGAAGGCTTTTCAGTGCCTAAATAAACATCTAAAAATAGAAAAATTAATAAAAAAAGTAAAACGCTAAAACTAAAATATATTGTTTTAAATTGTAGCTAATTTAGGAATCACAAGATTATAACTTACAGTACGAAAAATGGGTATAAATGAAGTTTTTCCTTCAGATTTGCTAAAGATTGCATTTAACAACACTACTAAAATATTAGTGTTTTAAAAACAACCTTCAGTGGGCCATAGATTATGACAAATAATTTAGTAGTAGTAGTAGCAGTAGTGGTACTAATAACGTATGTTGCGAGTCAAATGTTAAAGGAGAGAAAATTTGTAAAATAATAAAATATTAAAATCAACAATACAGATAAAAAAACAAAACAATACCCATTAATTAGCAAAATGATACTGATAATTTGTCCATCTTTCCCTAGACTTCAAATGGCAAAAAAAAAAAATAAAAAAACTAAAGAAAAACAAAACCCCTCCTCACTCCACAGGAAATAATCATCATCATCTACACACCTCAGGCCAAACATCTGTAAACCCAGAGCTGAAATAGCTGACAAGGCAGGTTGTAGACTACTTCAATGTCACTTTACACCACTTGCTATTCAAGCAAAGTAGGATCCATTGCATAAAAAAAAAAAAAAAAACTTCCAAAGTAAAATGTAATGAATAAATACCAGGGAGTTCAAGCTATTTGAGTGGACCAGTTCTATACTGAATCAAATGCTTGTTTTGATGGTGTCAGCAGCCTGAACTGAATGAATAAGCTGACAAACATCAAAAATTGTGTCTGCACAGTCTTGAGCTGTTCACAGGCCTGCACTTATTGCATGCTGGGTGGTCAAGAGATAAAGCAGTCAGCGTCATGGAGAATGAGTTTATCCTATTAACTCTGTTAACACAGGCTATCAGAGAACAGCAGGCCTTGCGTGTCAAAAGCAGCGCTCTGTGAAATATAAATAAAGCAGTACTGACAAGCGGCACTGTCAAAGAGACATGATAAGTTAGTCTAATAGTTTTATTTAGGATCTAGAGATAATAAACTTAGAGATGCTTTAAAAAAAATATATAGAAAAAATAAATAGAAATAATATAAAATAAAGATTAGCACAAGGAAAGAGGAAACAGGAAATCCGTCCGTATTTACCTTAGGACCCTGCCTTCCTGGGTAGCCAGGCAGACCTGGAACACCAAGTTTTCCCTAAAAACGAAAAGAACAAACTCAGCACATTGTCATTTTGAGTTTTTAAATAATCTTCAGGCCCTATACAGGAACAATAAAGCATTTCACCACCCTCCATAAACTGTAAAAGCATACTGGAGCTGTAATGGAGTATTTGGCTGACATTTAAAACTGGCATTCAGAATCGATTTATGATTATGAGTTCAGTGTCATTTTAAATTTTAATTCACATATGTATTAATAATCCCTGTCAGACACTTAAGTGACTCAAAATACCTAGTGTTGATTTTTCCAAGGCTAGTTATTTCAAGTACTTTGCCATTATATTGAACAGAATGAGTTTGAAACTGACCTTCTCTCCTGCTGTGCCCATGGGCCCAGCCTCTCCAGTGGGACCTGCTTTACCTTTCGGACCCTCCGGTCCGTCTTCTCCTCTGGGGCCCAACACGCCAACCTCTCCCTAAACACCAGCAACAATGCACAAACATTATACTTACAACAACTATAACAATTAAAACTTACTTCAAATGAACTATAAATAAGTGTTTATAAGAGTTGATTGAAATTAAATGTAATTATATGTGTTTTCTACAAACCTTATCACCCTTGAGGCCCATGTCACCCTTGAACCCAGGAAAACCATCTTCTCCCTGGAATCAGTCAAACTCAGATCACTTATGTGGGTAAAAATTATGTTAATAAACAAATGAGTGACTGACTGAATGAATGACGGAATGAATGAATGTAATAGCAAAGGCTATTTAAATTTAAAAATAAATAGAATGAATCTACATTTACAACATAACTATTAACAATAAATATTGCGTCATCACTCTCTAACCCAGGAAAAACATAATCTCTAAACATTTATTTGGGGAAAATGCAAACTAATTTAAATAAGTAAATTAATAATATTGTTGATAATGATAATAACATTAATAATTATTCAGAGCTTTTCATAAGTCCAAAGTAAAAAAAAAAAAGTCAATACTGAACAACAATCATTTTGATCTAAAATACACCATAAGAGCTTAACGGCTAAATGCTGGCATCTTGTGGCCATAGTGTGAACTGCTGGTTCAAGTTAATTCAGGCTGAGAAATTAATTCATATCTATGATTGCATGATCATTTAAAAAACTATAATAATTTAATAAACTATAATTGTTGAGACTTAATATTTCAAACCAGTAATCATACATTTTAGAAACAAAAGTCTTGACTATTTCATGAAGGAAACACTGACACTTGGTGGTCACTGCAGAGGATACAACCTGAAGCAGATTGAGCCACTACACTGTATATACACAAAACAATTATAACAGATTCAAATTCTTCAACCATTTTTTTTCCTGTTTATAAATCTCTACCGACATCCAGTCATTGCACACACTCATAGCACCAGATTAAAGCCATTTTAGTGCAAATAGTCCCTGAAATGGCCTTCCAGTTTTAGCTGCTGGCCTGTCACCTGTGTGCCTCATTTTAAAGGCTGGCCCAAGAGCTCAGTAATGGAGACATGGGATGGGTCATTTGCTTACCTTTTCTCCTTTGCCGCCCTTCAAGCCACGAACACCCTCTGCACCCTAAATAGACAGAACAATGAATAGAGGCTCTAATGGATAGAATAAAAGCACATAATAAAGAACCAGTGAGATGAAAAGAATCAAGGCTGTTTACCTTCACGCCTCGGGGACCGGGATAGCCAATGGACCCCTGGGGACCTGAGTGGCCCTATAGGAAATGAGTGAATATAATAATACTGAATCAATCGCGATTAATAGAGGGGAATTAGGTTTTAAACATCTAAAGGGGCCACACATTAAGTGTTAATTGCAGAGAGAGAAATGGCTTTAATTTCACTACTGAACTTTTAAACAGCTGCAAAATTGTGCCTTATGGGTGTTTAGTGGCTTTGCACTTGAAATGTGGTTGATAACTGGAAGTTAGAGTGACAATACACTTCAAGACAAACTAAAAATACACTCACAGCTGCTCCTTTCTCCCCGGGAGAACCCTCTTTCCCAGGGTGACCCTGCACAAAGATTATAAACAAAAGCATCATCATTGAAAGTCTGAAAGTAACATGAGGCAAATGCAGGTGGGTATGGTCTTGTGGATTTAGTGTACAGTAATTTAGAGTATTCAGAGTATTAAAAATGCCAGTGTTATGATTATTCTAGTGTAAGAGTCTTTTCTGCTGGAATCCAAGTTTTTTTATAGGTTGTGCATCACTAAGTATTCTAAATGAGACAGCAGGAAAAAAAACGAAACGAAATGGGGTCAGCTTTTTTGTTTAGTTTTATATTTAATCAGCAAGATAAATTCATTGAAATTAGTAAACTGGCCAAAAGGGACAGTATATACATTATAATGTTAAATAAAGAAATAACATAACATCATTTTTGACCTTCGTTTTTATCAAAGTATACTGAAAACAACAGTGATAATTCTAAGATACAAATTATGTTTCTTGAGCAACAAATCAGCATACTGCCATTAATATTTTTTAAATATATTCAAACAGAAAAAATAAATTATATATATATATATATATATATATATATACACACACACACACATATATAATGTATTTTTATAAAACAAAAATAGCTTTATAAAATACAAGAGATTTTCTTCAAAAAATGTACACAATGTAAGAGACTTTTGATTAGTATTGTGTATGTTATTATTTGTTACATAAACACTCATTACAATAAAATTATAATAAAGGCAATTAAAAAATACATAAACATATATATTCTAAGACTATTTTACAATACAATATTTTTCCTCTAAAAATAAATAATAAATACACATTAAGCACTTTTATTTAAAAAAAAAAAAAAAAAATCATATTATTTAGATTTTTTAATTCTATAAATATTAGATAGTACTTATATCAATAAGAAAACAAGACTAAATATAAAAAATAGATATCTAAATAAATATATAATTTTATGGACCACAGTGGAATTTCATTTCCCAGAATGCTATATTTAAAGTCTTCACAATGGAGTCAATCCACATGAAAAAGGCTATACAACTGAAATCAAAGAAGGTTTCTGTTTTTGCTCATTTTGATGTTGTGTTGAACTAATGAATGTCCTCTGTCATGTCTGTGTTGAATTTCTTTGAACTGCAATGCAGTAAATTCCACTTCCTGTCATTCCAATTCCAATTTCAGCTCATAGATTGAAAGGCACTAGACACTTTAATTCTAAACTGTGCAAGTACAACTATATTCCTCTCAAGCCAGGATTAACACCAAGCTGGTTACTGGGTAATGATGTATGAAAATGCAAAGTATTTCTGATATAAACATGGAGATTCAGGGCATGGAAATATGTGAAAAATCCACTTACGGGAGGCCCATCAGCTCCAGCCAGTCCATGGAGCCCCTGTTTCCCACTGGGACCCTATAAAGAGACAGAAAAATAAAGAGGATAAGTGAGAAAAGAAGGAAGAAACAGAAGAGCAAGGAAAAGCACACACAATTAAGGCTGCGATTACTGGTGTGCCCAAGTGACTCGCTGGGCAACTTTTATAAGCAGTTCAATCCTAAAGCAGTTCATTATCAACTTTTTCCTTTTGGTAAAGAAGAGATCTAATCATATGGTATGTCTGGAAACACTCCACCACTTCTGGAGTCACATTTCAGACTCTCTGGCCTCTTTCCAGCAGCCCTGACAAAACGTTTGTCTGAGAGACCAACCAATGACAGTTATGTGTGTAAGCATATCTCCTGCTTGTCAAAGCATTAGCAAGTCTTGAGGTGTATGTGTGTGTGTGTCTGTGGTTTCCCTCTAGTCAGCATTGATCTGCTAGCAACCTACAGCTTGGAAAATGAGGAGTCTGTTGAATCGTTTATAGGGTCAGGGCAAAAAAAACGCCGTCTGTAATAACAAAGACGATGGCTGCTGGGGCAAACTCACTTTCTCTCCAGGTGGACCGATCGGACCTTGAGGACCAGGCAGACCCTACAAGACAAGATTTCAGAAGTCAGATAGTACAACATCAAGTCTTCAGGAGGAAATCTGATAGTAAATTTTATATTGGAAAAAGCTGTGTGAGCACCTCTGAGAAAGAATGTCATACATGATATATTATTCTGTGTGTGAGTGTGTGAATATTCAGTATGAGTTTCCTCATTGCTTTTTCAGTCAAATTCTTTTAATGACAGTTCATTAAGCTTCACCTTTAACTGAATACAACATAAAATATATAAAAAGAGCATATAATAAATCAATGCAATCATTGTGTTGACATTTACAATTAAAATAGAAAGTTTGTGTTGGAGATATTAAAGGGGTGGGTACATCCTTTTAATTTTAAACATGCCGAAAAGCTAGCAAATGTATGTCACAGTCATTTACATGTTTTGCTAATTGCTGGTCAACTGTGGTGGGACGTTCTTGTTATGGAAAGCATCCGATTGGATAAAATTCTATGTATACATGAACATGAATCATCTATGTTTTTGGTTAAATTACACTACTTTTCAAAAGTTTGGCACCAGAAAGGCCACATTTATTTGCTAAAAAATATGCTAAAACAGTATAAATACTCATCATGTAACCAAGTTATGGAACAGCCTGTATTTACAGTTAGATGTAGATGTAACCAGCAGACTGAGTCTGTTACACAGCTACTTACACTTAAGTACACACTTGATACTCTTTATTTTAAGTAGCCTATGCTTGTGTAATATTGTGCAATTTTAATGTAATTAGAAAGGTATTACATGTATTTAAGCAGTGTACTAATGGGTTAAATCAAACAAAGGCGCAGTTAGATAAGGTGTACAGTATAGATACATATCAACTACACTTAAGTACAATCTTGATACACTTACAATCTTTGAAAACCTGTGCTGCATAATAGTTAAGTGGATTTATTTTATTTTATTTTTTTGATGAATAGAGGGTTTAAAATAACAGCAATTATTTGAAGTTGCTAAGCAAATGTATTCAATGCTTTTAAAAAATGACTTTTTACTGAACAGTAGGGTATATACAGTATCTACAAAAGATGTTTTTTCAACTTTTAGGAGTTCAGTAGTGTAAAGACAAAGACAGCAAAGCTGCAAAAGTGTCATGGAAAACAGGAAGTGAAAGATTCTTGACTAAAAAAACACAACCAGGTTGTGTGAGAGAAAGACAAAGAGAGTGAGAAAAAGAGCAGACTGACAGATCATTTGACTGATACCTACATGTGGACCGGGGTTCCCCTGTTGCCCAGGAGGTCCAGGCTCTCCTTGAGGACCCTGTTACAGCATTTAACAAAAACACTTTAGCACAACACTGTTATTATCCTACACTTCACTGCTCCAGGGAGCCTATGACATTTTATAAAGATATGAAAAACAGTCCCAACACCTCAAACTCCAAAAATACTCTACATGTTAAACTTTGCAAATTGCAAATCCATCTTTTTTCCATTGGCCGTCCTTTCTGAACGACACAGCCTACTGTAATAAAATCTGTTATAGCAGCTTTAAACCACTGGCAAAGAGGAAGAGACATAGAGATGGGTACAAATTTTTATAACAAGCTGCATAAGAAAGGTGGTTGTAGTTAGAATGAGACCTTGAGTGAATGAATTCATTTTATATTTATATAAATATATTTATTTATTTTAATTAAATAGTGATACTCATATGATTTAATAAACCCGATGAGCTTATTTGCTAGCAAAGAAGTTGGACCAAACGCTAGTGTATACCGATGCATAACTTTGATCAACATTATTGAAGTCAGACAACAAACACTTTTTCATAACATTAATAAAAAAACAGTCAGTTGTGTCACTGTTAGGATGATTTATTAGTTGAATCCTAAACTTCCTGTCTTGCATATTTTAGTGGCAGAATTCATGCCTTCTTAATTTCAGCACTTCCAGGTCAAAGATCACCCCCCTGCTGCTGCAGTAACAGTGACATTAGCTCTCTCCTGCCAAGCCTACTCTCATCTAATAGGCTTATTTAGATGTGACCTTTGCTTGGGACAACAAATATTTCAGAGAGGTCAGAGGTTGTCAGCAAAAGACAGCTAACCAAAAAAACCCTTCAAGACAGTGACTAAGAGGCTCTCTTCTGTGATAAGTACACTACTAAAGCAGGGGGGAAATGTCCTTACCATATTTCCTTTAGGGCCAGGTGGCCCATCCAATCCAGAAAGACCCTGCATGTGTATAAAACAAAAGTGTTTAGCTGTGATTTTCATGTTATTTGTACAGTTGCAATTAAGTGTGCTGTTTATAATACATACACGCTGTCCAGGTGTCCCAGCAGAACCTCTGGGGCCCAGCAGTCCTCTTGGACCCTGGAAATAAATAAAGATATATTAGGGGAACTAATCAATTTGTTATACTGAACACAAGCAGTCATCAGGTCAAAAGACCCCTTCGTAGATAGAGATATGGAGCTGTTACAGTTCATCTGTGTTGTATTTTAAGTTACAGCAAGTACCATATTTATATAAATTTACAATATTTCTACTTTTACTAGATATTTGGCCAAACTTTCTACTATAAAGAGCCAAAAAAAAAAAAAATCTAACAAAAACAAACAAACTTCATAGGCTAAAAGTAAATTTTACATTAAATCCAGCAATGTTATATTACAATTGTGTATTATCCCACGAATTGAAAAGGCATAATGGACCAGCTATGGCCCTGGTTTAGGTATATATTGTGATTTATACACTTTATGATGATGATCAAAGTTTTATACACTATAAATTCATTAAAATACTATTTGAGTGGTTGAAGTTAACTCAGCATTATATATTGTTTTATGTAAATGTAAATTCTCCGCTATAATTTGTTTGAATACTTGGCGGACCCCCTGTAGTTATTTACGGTCTTTTTTTTTTGTCTATCTTGTGATCTAGCATCAATAATATTTGCATAGTGTGTTTGGATCAACTCAGAGAGACATATTGAAATAATCTTAAAGGGAAAAAAAGGTTAATTATTATTTTTACAGTCTGCGCAGAGCATTTAAGAAATGGCATCTTGCATGTTTTTTATTAATTAATTCAAAATGGTTTGGAAACAGCTTTGTAAAACAGAAACAAATATACATTGGATTTTTGCTGTAGACCCAGAGATCCACTACATCAACTGAGGGACTTGCTCCAATTAGATTCTACATCTTCAGGGCTGATTCTGTTATTTGTTATATATCTACTGATGGAGTATTTAGTCAAAGAGCGAGTAAAATATGTGAGACTATTAGTGTGTCGTGAGAAACAGAGAAAGAAAGAGAGCTGGAGAAAATAAAAAACTGCAGTGCTCCTTTCCTATACAGAACAATTACAGTACCTCAATGAGCAACAAATACTGAGTACTGAGGTGGAAAGAACAGGGTGAGCCGTGAAGAGAGATTATAGTGGGTCGTCAAGGTCTTTTAGGCATAAAGTGAAGTTATTAGCCCTCACGTTATGTCCTGAGAGCTCCAAGGCACATTTGAATAACTCAAAACATGCATAATATTGTTACCTGATACTTCACCTTTTTCTAATTAGATTATGCCAAAATTTTAACTCGATAATGCACACCTTACTTGAAAAGGTCACATTACTTGTGGTCTCAGACATTCCATGATGTAAAATTACACAAAAATTCAAGATTTTGGAGCTGATTTTATTTATTTATCTCTTAAGCTTGCTAAATCTGCATTTATTTGATCAAAATACAGTAAAACAGTAATATTGTTTAATTAAAATAAATGTATTTTATGTTAATATATGAATGAACGCTATCTCACGACCAATTCATATGTGCACATATTTTATGAAGTGGCTAAAAAGTCACTTTAGATCAATTGATTTATTTTTTTTGACTGACCACAAACATACCTAGGAATTTCTATTTTTTTTTTGCCAGACTCAAACAGAACGTACTTCATTATATTGTAAAACACATTTCATCAGTCTGTGCCTACACAATGATTCAAAAGAGGGTTAAGACTTGTCTACTAAGCTTAGAACGGTTCACATAAGATATTGTGAAGGGAAAATATGACAAGAGAACACAAAATGTAAATAGAGATGAAGATGCTTACACTTTCTCCTGGCATTCCTCTCTGTCCAATCTCACCATCCTCGCCCTGCAGACAAGAGCACAAACACACTTGCCAAGGTGTCTGCACACACATATGCAAGCACATATGAATCAACATAAGAAATTAATGTGTCACTTGGATAAACGTACCCTCGGTCCATCCTCTCCTGGAGGGCCTGGTAGGCCGATGGGACCTGCCTCACCCTAAAAGAAAACGAAAGAGATGAAATGACAGAGTGAGAAAGAGAGTAAATGTATTATTACTGTCCTTGCCTGCCTGCCTAGTTTTGGCTCCATGTATTGTTAGGGCCCATGACCACTATTTATAAGACTGCATCCCTATAAGAAGAGGCTATAACATAGCGGGGCCTGTAATTACCCAGGGCAGGATTAAGAGGACAGCACTTTGGCTGGAAATATACATAGCTCCCTGTGATCTGCGGGCCTCTTTCACTATACTAGCCCAGGCCAAGCAAGCCACACTCTGCTGTGCCTGGCGAGGGCAGCTTTCATTTGCCAGAGGAACGCAAGCACGCCAAACAACCCCCAGTGCCACTATAATGAGGTCAACTTCTCCTGCCAGTATGACTGTCAGCACGCTAAACAAAATGTACAGCGGCAAGCATGGAACATTATAAAAACGCACCCGGTCTTGGCAGGAGCCGTCGAGAAGCTTTTTAAATAGAGTTAACGCAATACAGTAGATTTCTGTAGGAAAACATAAATTTGAATAAAATCAAACCAGGCAAAAATTGTTCCCATAATCATAAAGCGCTGTTCGAGACAAGCTGGAAGTTTGATAATTGAGCATTAAAAAGACATTTTTCTCACGGGTGGTGGTCAGGCATGCGTTCTGCCGTCTAGAACAATTCGCTGTTATTTCAAGTATTATAACAATGAAAGGAAACTAAGTATGAGTTTTCTTAAGAACACCTCAGAACTTACCCTGTGTCCTTTCTCACCAGGAAGACCAGGAAGTCCGTCAAATCCTCGGTCCCCCTGTTAGACAGTATTTAAAACAGGAATAAAAATAGGGCTGATC
The DNA here is from genome assembly GCA_032359235.1 of Enteromius mattozi. Lineage (NCBI taxonomy): Eukaryota > Metazoa > Chordata > Actinopteri > Cypriniformes > Cyprinidae > Enteromius > Enteromius mattozi. The sequence goes on from JAUMHE010000043.1 coordinate 5,727,672, forward strand.
AGATCTAATCTCTGTGTGGAGCACTGGCTGTTGTCAGACTCCTTGTGCAGACAATAATCTCACTGCATTATTACAATTAATAATGTTTGGAAATGTAAACTGATATTTCCAACAGACACGCTACCGCAAAAGATAGAAATAACCCACTTAAAACCATTTTTGTTGGTGAAAATACTAGTGACTTTTGCACAGTACTGTATGTATTTATTTTTTTTTATCACACATGATATTTTCAAATTAATGTTGAAAAGTTAGGTATTTTTAAAAATATTTTATGCCATCTTTAGATATCTTATATAAAAAAAAAAAAATACAACTGACTTTATTATTATTATTATTTCTGAGGATTTACAGCTGATGGTTTACAGCTATTATTTAGGCCTGAACCGCAAATAATCAGACCAATGTTTTTGTTTAGTAACACTTCAGTGTGGGGATCAATTATTATCTTAGCTAGTAAAAATTAACTAATTAATTCAAAATCAGTAATTATATGACACAGAAAGAGAGTAACAAACAATCCCACTCCCAGTTCTGAAACCTCAATCAGCACTAAGCATGTTCTGAGTGGAGGTTTTGAGGTGCTTTTACCTTGGCTCCTGATTCTCCGGGAATTCCTCTTGCTCCATCGGCTCCATTTCGGCCCTGTAAAACCAGGTTGCATCATCATCCTTATGCTGCAGGGCAATGTGCTTAACATATGTTTTAAACAACTTCAGAATTAATGTGAGACAGGAGATGACGTGAAGCGAGCGAGTACACACAACCTAAATAAGGTGTGTTGAGTCTACAGCACGTTTGGGGATTGAGTTATTGTGGCAATTTGACTCATTTATAACAAAACTGTGAATAAACTGTGTCAAAGGAGAATCTGAGAAACGTTTGGCATTAAAACTGGCAGATGTGAATGTGAATCCAACAGACATATGTCATTCAGCTAAGCTGAAACAGGAAAATTAAGGTCAAGGCTAATAGACACAGACAGTTTCACGGAAAATCTGGTGCGCGGTTGGAGAGTGAACAGTGGGCTACTTGCGCAGAACCTTTCAGCTTCACTTTGCCTAAGTACTTCAGCAGCAGTGTTGCAGATGTATTATGTATGACACCTTTTCGCTTTTTCAATGTCATGCCACAATCAAACACTACCAATTTACAGCATGAGCAGATTTTTCCAATTCTTACCCTCTTGCCTGCTTTTCCAGGTGATCCAGTAGGTCCCTGAAGTCCTCTTGGTCCCTTAAAAACACACAAGATTCAGTAATGAAGGCGTACTGCTAAATGACAAAGCAGTGTTGAAAATTAAATAAAAGCAATTGTTAAAATGCTACTTTGTATGTGACGTAACACTTAAAGCTTAATAGTTCTTCCTCACTGTCAGCTGACACAGCCTCTCTCTGCTTCAGAGAACCCCATCAGCATATTTTACATTCAATTGCGTATAAGCTATGCCATGAAAATAAGCATGCTAATTGTTATGACAGCGGTAAAGTTGTTGGCGGCTGCATTTACAGTATGTGCCCCAAGGCAGAGCAAAACTCTGAGGCAACACCCTTATTCAGTTAATTAATCTGCAGCATATAATGGCTACAACTGGATGTTTCTTTTTGTCCTTAAAAAGTAGCATTTTTAGAAACAATTTCATTTCAGGGTGGGCCTAAAGAAAGCAGTCACTAATGCATATCTTTAACTACAATATTTCCTCCAGTGTAACGCAGCTTTAAGAAATATTTCACTCAAAAATAAAAAGACTAGTGGCAGAATCTTAATTTTTGGATTTTTGGCTTTTAATATACATCTAATCACTCCAACTCTGCGGTCTTCAATCAATAAAAAACCCATGAAGTAAACAGAAAAGTAGTGTGATTATGTGATTATCATATGTGCAGGACCTTTAATACAACATCATCCCAACACAAGGTGGCAAAAGTATAACATATGGAACCTCGTTTCTGCCACTTAATAAGAAAAAGAAAAAGAAGGTTATTGCGACTTTTTATCTAACAATTCTGACTTTTTTTTTCTCAGAATTGCGTGATACAAACTCGCAATTTTGACTTATTTTCTCAGAATTGTGAAATATAAACTCGCAATTTTGAATTATAAATTCAGAATTGCGAGATATAAAGTCACAATTCTGAGAACATATCAGTTGGACTTTATTTCTCGCAATTTTCTCAGATTTGTGACTTTATATCTCGCAATTCTGACTTT
>JAUMHE010000043.1:5742588-5763816 GCA_032359235.1 Enteromius mattozi
GTTTATCAGAAATATGCTGGATGTCTACACATTACAATGATATATACAATTCCTAGACAGACAGACAGACAGAGAGACCGACAGACCGACAGACAGACAGACAGACAGACAGATAGATAGATAGATAGATAGACAGAGAAAGAGAGACAGATAGATAGATAGACAGACTAACAGAAGGAATATCTGAGAAACCATGAGACCTAATCTGGCACATATCAATGAACAGCTGCACACTGTGGAATCCATCGTTTGATATTGTACTAAATCAAATAAGCATGTGTCTATGTGTCACAGAGAACAATACGTGTGATAACATCGAAAGTAGCTGCGGGGCATTAAGCATGAGCCCTTCTTTCTGTCCTGAGCTTCTTTCCCAGCCTCTCAAAATTTGCTCACAGACAGGAAGAAGGCAGACGTGCTGCTCAGCTGAAAAAACAAGGAAGAACAAAATCGACCAGTTGAGTGCTGTGCGAGCACACGTCGAAACGGCCACTAATCTGTGTCCCATTCAAAAATCAGTATTGTACTCCACGGTGAGTCACATTTCACAGAGCGGTCCGATGCTAGCGACTGAGGAATGGCAAGAAAAATAACCAGCACCCATGCTGATGTGAAATATCTGAGGCTGTCTGTTTTACATAAAAATTTCAGGAAAGGAAATAAGATCCCTTCTCCCACCTCGACACAAAGGCCAAACAGCTCCGTGCTCAAGCCGAACCAGAGGAATTCTTCAAGAACTGTCTATCTCTGCTGAGAATGTAAACTACTGCTGGAGAAACAGCACAACACCGCTGTTGACCCGTATGGACCAAGGACCTCCCTGTGCCATACTGATATAACTCATCGTAAAGTCAAAAAAGGGCAAAGGTAAATAAACACACAGATTTCTTTGATTTGATTGGTGTGTAAAGTCGAGTCAAGCGGGGTGGCCTGTGGAGGAGAATGCTAACATGCAGAGGACATTAAATTACAGGGTCTACATCTGTAGGAGCTTAAGGCGCTGGAAGACATTTTATGGTACCAAAATGATGCTTCCTGCAAGCATGACCAATAAATCCTTGTACACACTGAAAAGCTCTGATATCCCTCTATACAACAAACATCTCACGATTAAGAACTAACACATGTTTAGGAGCCAAATGCATTTTAAATGAAACTTTATATGTAAAACAAAAAATGTACGATTAATAGGTAAGAAGACGTGTTTTTCTTAAACCTGTGGCAGAAATCACATATTTAAAGTCAGAATTTCACAGATTTTCCCGAAAAATCGTCACAGAAAATGTATAAGTTAGCAAATTTTGCCAAGGCTCGGTCATCTTATTTCATCTAAGGCAATTGTTTTCACCTTTTATACCAATAATTCCTAAATATCATTACGAGGGACTGACTACCTAAAATATAAAGACAGCATGATATTTCATATATGTTTACACTGACTGAGACAAACATTAACTGCAAAATTATGTAAATTACATATTGCTTCCTTTAGTAACTAAATGATGTCTACACTAAAAAAAATATTTTTTACATATCTCTTTTACTCATTAGCCAATCTTCTATCCTAATGACGGCAGTAGAAATTTCTGTTAAAAAAATAGTGTGGTCAATAATAATACATTTTGAAATGTATTACATGATGTCTGACTTTAGACATTCTTTGGAAAACTATTTAAAACTTATTTTGAAACTGATTTTAAATTCCTTAAATTTAAATTAAATAACTCATGATAGCCTTGATACATAAACACTGATATTCAGTGACCCCATTCAAACATAGTCAGACAAACCATTCAAACACACCTGACCTAGTTCAACATTAAGTCAAAAATGTGTTGGCTAACTACTGACATCCATCTCTGGTCAAACACATCTCCCTTTTCAGCTTATTCCTAGTCTGATTCCCATCCAAAGATTCTCCATCACTGAACAAGAGTTGTTTTTCTAAGCATCTGGCACATCTTCTTCCTCACTATTGAGAACATAGATAATATACTAGCATGGCTCTGAACTAAACACTGATGGAAACAGAGAGATATAAATCTGCTTTGAATACTCGAGCATCTATTGGGATTGTCCTGTCTTACAATGTCTGCTGAGTACTGTGTTAATTCATAACAGACACATTCTTTTCAAAAAGAAAAACTCTGTGTACAGCACAGTGAGCTAATTTCAGATTCTTGATATTAAATATTGAAAAAGAGGCCAAAAACATCCACCAACAGATCTGTATCAAAATCCCCACCAGCTACTTGTTGTGGTTTGATTTTCTTCATGTGCATCACCAGTCCACTCAAAATCTCGAAATGTATTAGTTACATGCTCTATTAAATCTGTTCAGGCTTGGAATATAAAGAACATTCAAACCTGAATACAATCCAGGGCCAGGCTGCAGATGTCAGAAAATTTGGTACTTACTGTTTATACCAAGTTAATACTATTTGTTTTTTAAGAAGAAATTATTTCAGACTTTCTGTGCATTTCCTGTAGCGTTCATCTATCCTGCTGCGGTAATAATAATATTCCCAAGTTTGCCGCAGACCATAAATCACCTATATAAGACTGCTCAGATCACTTCCACCTAATGAACAGCACTATCGCTATATAAAAGACTTGGCCTAACTGAACTAAAAAATGAACAAGCTTGCACAATAAGATCATCCAACAAGCTCATGTGACATTGCTATGCTGAGTGGTCACGAAAACTTGCACAAGCATTGGGGTTTAAAAACAAGTGACTTTAACCATTGAAATGCAATCAGCAGTGAAAAAGAAAGCATTTTGTTATATGTGTGTGCTGTCTGAGAGGCGCATGTGAAGACGGTGCTCACAGAGTGCGGGAGTATTGAATTGTTTTATAGACTTTGAATAGTTAAATACACACTCTTGTATGTGTCAAAATGCCTATCTTTGCAAGTATCCTCATAAACACATTTATTTAGGTCTTAAGTGAAAGCAAACAGCTGAGAAAGAAAAGAACAGTGCAACAATATATTGGATCTAGGCAGCTCTTAAAATGACAGCAGTCATCTAATTTTCCAAGGGTTTCAAGTAAAGATGATAGAATATACAAAAGGTGTGCTAAAAAAAACAAGGACCAGAAGTGTTTTTTAGTAACGGCATGAAAAAACTTAATGGAGTAACTCTAAAATGAGTTCAACACATGACATCCACCCATTCTTATCATCGCCCCTACCTGATGAAGTGTTAATGCCCTATTCTCCTGAGGACTTTGCAATTTACATGCCAGAGGTCAAGCCCAGAGAAGAAAGTTTGGTTCATTATGTGTGCACTAAAACTAAACCAGACCAAAGGTTAAATCATCACTTATGATTACCACTGTCAGCACTCTGTAATTATGACTTGAGGAACGCCAGGTATTCCTGCCAGTCATTATGACTTGCCATGTGACCTTTCTGTCACACAATAGACAACAGACAAGAGTAAACATTAAGGTCAAATGCAATTGACAATTGTGTATTTTTACATGCTAGGGGTGTCACTAAAAACTGCCGACAACCTCTGGTTTAAATGTACTGGCTGACTACACTGGGTTCAAAATGCTGGGTTTAGCATTTTATTGTGTTATTTTTAATATTTTTACCCAGGTGCTGGGTAGTTTTTCTGTAACTAAGTTGCTGGATAATTTTTTATTCTGTGTTATTTTTTCCTACCTAATTGCTGAGTTGAGCCTGTTTCTGATGGAACAACCCAGCTGCTGAGTCTCAGCGCCACTGCTGCCACCGATTTGGTGCACTCTTCCCGGGAAATAAAGGTTTGTATTTAATTTATAAAGTCAGTCAGCTTTTACCTTGCATTACATAAATGGATTTTATTTGTTATAACACTGAGTTTAATTTAATTTGATGTTAAAATATGTTCTCTAATTTCAGTAATGTTTGTTTATGGGCAGGTTTTACATCTTTCAGCTATGAGTGAATCACAAGGCCGTATAAAGATTGCAGTTCCCCCAGCAAACAGCAGCCCTTGTGATTTTTAACCCAGCATGGTGGGTAAAAACGTTTCACCCAACCAGCTGGGCCAAAATAACCCAGCATGTGTTCTGTCCGATATTTACCCAGCACTAGGTTGCCAAATAACCCAAGTTGGGTTGTTTTTAACCCAGCATTTTTTAGAGTGCAGTTACAACACCTAAAATATACATTTGACACATTTGACACCCTATCGCTAAACATAACCCTACCCTAAAGTTATGCCTAAAATCAGTTGAAAATGATAGCTGATCATTTGTAGAAGCACCTAACCCTGATCATAAGCCTAAAACAGATATTTCCTGAAAAATTATCCCTCAAATCTGATTGGTTGATTGGAATGTTGATCCAGGAACATCTTGTACTTAATTAAATCATGCTCACCATCTCGGTCAGCTCCCTAATTTAGTTGTCATAGCACTGATCAGGGAGTTGGTCTCAACTTCAAAATTCTTCTTGTGCACTGGAATTGTCACTCACTAAAAATTTCCACAATGCATCACAATATCCAATGGGGCAGAGTCCTTACAAGTGCCTAAATTTGTGAATACAATATACTTAATCACAAGCTCAAGAGCTACTAAGATGATTGAGATGCACTCAAAGTCTTCAGATTCACTACAACAAACTTTCAGACAAGTGTGCTGCAGCTGGCTAAAGCTGACCTCCAACCATGACGTTAGCCCTCCAGGAGCAGGATTAGACATCCTTATTCTAGTGAAAGTCACGGTCAGCCATATTTCAAGGCCTGGAGTCAGTAGTTATCCCTCCTGACAGTTTAACCTAGATATTCAGCATAGAGTTTTGGAATGATTCAGAAGAAAATACAAACTGGAATAATGTCATGGAAAACGCAGATTGTTTAAAAAGTGCACAAACAGCAACTGACTGTCAAATGCAGAAAACATGGAGTATCTAATGCACCCCAGATCTTATTTCCCATTTTCATGAAATACAGACAGGCTCTGTAGCAAGATGTGGGAGAAAGCTTAATTTTATGCACTGGCAGACAGATTCCATGCACACTTTGAATAAATGTGCTATGGCAAAAATATCAAATAATGGTTTAAGCTTTAATACATCCCACAACCCGACTTGCTTGCCCCATTTCAGAGCAATCCTCCAAACAGCAGCCGCTACAAAGCCTTGAAGCAGGCCTCAAATGTTACCTTATCACTCTACTGGGAGCCGTTAAACAGTAAAATATGATTCCCAGCAGTGTGCAGGACACAGGCGGAGGCCAGTCGGGGGAGAAGAGGATACAGAAAAAGATTTAAAAAAAGAGAAAGAAAGTTAAAGCCAAATGTGTAACAGCATACAGTAACACCTTAGAGGAAATAATAGCCTACATGACCAGTATGTCCACAGTTGGTCTGACATCAGTACACTCCGAAGATGCTAGATAGATAGATGCTCTGTTCAAAAGTGAAGCCTTACTACGCAACAACCAATGATTTTTCAAACTGTAAATAAAACACAGATTAATGGACAAAAATACTATTTAAGTGTTTTTACTTGAAAATTTAATTTCTTGCAGTTTCAATTGATTTTTTTGTGTGACATTTATAGAAATTGTGACATTATCAAAGCAAATTCTACACCAAATGTATTCCTAAAAAATACAAATGTTAATGTACTTATAATTGCATAACACATTATTTTACGGAACACAAAAAGTGATTCAATCTTCTTTATATAAATGGAGAAGTACATATAAAGGTGATTTCAAGCTGCACCTCTTGAGTTATTTGTTACAAAAAAGCAAGCTGAACACACTATCTCTTAAACAGCTGTGAGTCTTCGGCCAAGTCATAGCACACTCTGATCATATTTTCCCCTCGGTCGCAGTTCCAGGTTCACACCTGCATAAGCAATCTGCAAAGGCTAGAAACACAGATGGTCCAACATGAGGTATGCTGCTTGTTCAGACCTAGTAGCTCATCTCCAATGACAAACAAATCTCACAAAACTTCCTTTTACTTGAAATTGAAATGTGTATCCGTGCCTTCTTGAAAAATAAGCCTACAAACTCTTTATTTATAGGTGTCTCTACAAAGTGACCATCCTGAAAATAATGAGTGATGCGTAACTTGAGTTCAAAGATTAGTAGCACCTATTGGTGTAGCTATCTAACCTGACACTACAAGGTGTCCCTCAAGGATGTAATGAACAAATGAATGGATAAAAAACTCCACCTATTTGTTATTTTCTGACAAAAAGACAGTTAGTTTAATCGAAAAGATGATCACACTTACTAAAAATGTCAAAGATGAAACACCCAGTCATAATCTGAAAATCAAGTGTTCTGCTCTTGATCATAGTTATTCAGCTTGATTTTTCCATCCACTCAATGTCTAACACATGTCCTCGAAGGAACACTAATTTGGATTCCTTATGACATCCTGGACTTCTGGCCAGAGATCCCTAAATCCATGCCATATCTCACAGGGCTGGCTAAGCCTGGCTACTTCCTTGGCCAAGAGTGACAAGATATGTTTCCTACTTCACAAACAGTCCTTGCAAAGAACTTTTGCAAAAGAACATAAACGTGAATATCAAATCTCTTCAAAACAATATCTGAAAAGTTAATGGAAAATGTTAAAATTTAACATCTGTGAAGACTGAATGACTTTACACTACAGTTCTAGATGTCACAAGGCGTGTATCCCAGTTAAATATAAGGTGGGAATAAACGTCCATTTACCAAATTGTGTTTTCTCGAGTGGTGGTGTTGTAGGTTTCAAGGAACCTAAATTAGAGTTATTTTGTGAATTTAGTCCTCTAAACTTAACTTACAATATCATAATATTTTTGCAATAGCTGTTGGGTTAGCAAGTGAAACTAGAACACAAAACCACACTGACTTAAATTCTTAAGTGTACTTAAGTGCCAAGTCAACCCAAGTTGTGAATTGTTTGATACATTTGTAAAGTTTATTAGATACTATAATATTAACAATTAACAAAAGTTTTGTATTGTTGTTGCTCACTTGTTGTCATGGTAAAGTAAAGTCTAGTATGAATCTCATCAAGTTAGTGTTTTTAAGCATTTCACATTTATTCCAGAAAGCAGTAACAATTAAAATAATTTATTTTAGTTGCGAACTTATATTCAGCTTTTTATTTTAGTACTTAATTTTTAACCATTTTTCAAAACTAAATTGTGGTCACAGAAATTTACGTTAAAGCTGATTTCTCACTAAAGCTCCCTCAAGTTGTGTTCAGGCCGTTACAAGTCTTATTGTGATGTAACAAGGGGGTTATATCTAAGTGTCTAACTCACACTCTGGGGGTCTGTTAAAACTCAATGGGCTCTAGAGAGGCAAGACAGATGCAGGCTCCCACTTTAATTCGACCTGCTAGTGTTGCTGTTGGACAGCATTTCTTTCATACATTGAATAATTTGTAATATTAGTCGTATCTTTTAAAATATGTAGATTATTTTTTTCGTACTACAAATTTTTGTCATCCAATATTTTGCTAGGTAGCGATTTCCTCTTGGAATTATCACAGCAGTCATCAGAATTCCTTCCCTGTGCTGTTTAATGTGAATGTATTTTTTGTCTGGCTGCCCTGGTGTGTAGGTTGTAACCTTACGTAGTCTTCCAAAACACACACATATACAAACAAACACAACTTCAATGTTTTTCAGCATAAGCATCTGCAAATACTCTCTCCATCTAGAGGAAAGGTTAGAACATAAACTAAAAAGCCACGAAAGTAATTTCCGCGGAACACCTACAGGTGTTTGGGGTTATAAACCTGGGGGTTATAAAGACTTCTATACTTATGATTTACATGGACTCATTTACCCATTTAAACAATCTATCTGCACATATATATATATATATATATATATATATATATATATATAAAAAAATCTTGTATAATTTGCTTTACACAAACACCAATATACCAAAACTTTTATGTACGACATAAAAACAAAGCAAAAACCACAAGAAGTTCATCTCACAGAGCTTAAACCTATTAGCAAAGCTTTTGACAGTTGCTTTCATCATAATCAACTCTCTTGATTGAAACATCTGTGTTTACCACTGGGCAGCAAAATTTGACATACTTTCCAACATTACAAGCAACCGTACAGTGGGTGGAAGAATTCAGAGATGCTAAGCAATTGCTGAAAATGAGGCCATTAACTATGGCAGATTTACCTCTCAGGCTATATATTTTGCAGGCTCATCACAACCCCCTGACTAACACTGGAGCTAGCAGAGAAGATCGAGGAAGAAATGGGATCAGAATTTTAAGGGATTTCTGTGCTGTACAACATCTCTAACCTGAGGCGAAAATTTAGCATGCTGTTCTTATTAGATAACATTCCTTCAGCTCACATCAAAGACAGACTCTGCAGATATTGTCTCACAATCGAGCGTGCAGAATTACTCAGGATTGCTGCGTTGCTTCTTACAGCAAAGAGAAATGTGAATGGAATACTAGAAACTTTAGTAAACCTTGCTTAATATGTGGCTTACAGTACTGTACTTCCACTGAGTTGCATCTTCATGCAGATGTTTATACTACTGCCGTTTTATAGCTCAGGAGAATTACGCTTTTTTGCCCCAATTTGGCCTTTTCTTTCAAAAGGGGAATAAAAACTGTTCATTTAAAAGAAAACAACCACAAATAGCTCTCAAAATTCTCTCAAAAGTCACAGCAGGTCAGCGTGTTTATAAGCAATTCTCACTGGCCTCAACAGCATTCCATGTATGATAAAAACTTGTTTAATTGTTACGATATTGACAGAAATGCTCCTTTGTTCAAAAACTCTAACAAGTATTCAGCATCTTTTGGTGATTTATGAGCAAATAAAACCCATTGACGTGCCCTGTTATTTGTAAGTGAAACGAAAGACTCAAACAAACATTATCTGAGTGAGCAGTAAATCAAATCATTTGCCAATTTTCCTGCATAGCATTATTCATATGGCCTTGACACACACACACACACACACAAAACAACAGTGTGAGTATTCTCTATGGCAAAATTTAAGTAAGCACTAGTAACTAAACAGAGAAAATTAAAATCTTTCACTGGTGTGGTACTTTCAAAAGACAGTAATATGTACACATTTGGTATTAATATGCACCCTTTTAAGGGTGAATAATGTACTTTTTGAAAGGGTATATTGTGCAAGTGACAGATCTTATATTGTTTTTTCTGAGAGTGTATCATTGACCTACTAACATTGTTCCACAAATCATAACTGGAATGGACTGTGTCTACCAGGGGTTTTGTAAAACAGCTTTGCTTGCCTCAAAAACTTCCTCGTCCAGGATTCTGGTCCCGAAGACAGTGATGCCATCAGTGTTAATGATTGAATGGTCACTTCTGCTGAGTGGTTTAGTGATCTTCTTCTTACAGTCCACAATCATTGTGACGGTCTTCTTTTCGATGCTAATAGCCACACGGTGCCACCTGTCGGTTGGGAGGAAATTGTGTGAGAAAGACAACAAAAAAAGAATCATGAAGTTTGTTTACTTTCCCTTGCATAAACAAAACCCATACAGTGAGAAAAATAACTGCCTTGTATTAGTACAGGATGTTCCTAAATTAAATAATTTAAATGGAACAGACAAACAGCAGTCTCTCTTAAACCATGTGCATTTCAAAAGGCGTTTTACTGACGCCGCCTCTCATATTGACTCAATTATAAAAATTTCACAAGCCGGTTTTTGTTTAACACTGTGTTTTTTCAAATTGAAAAAAAAGTGAAAAGTTTTTCATTTCATGAATTGTGAGAATACACCATTGTTTTATCACATGTAAACCTCAATCTGGCTAATCAAAAGCACAGAAGCTTACTGCCGTTCTTGTTTTTTTATACAGTAAATGTTTGCTTTGCTAAATTAGTTACATATGGTGGTGCATTCACAGTTTTCCTATTTTAATTAAATCTATATAGATAAATAAATGAATAAGCAGATGGAAAATACCACCAATAATAAACTAAACCCGTCACTAGGAAAAATTCATAAGCAAATTGCATGAAAAATCCAAACACATTCAACGGCTAGTTGATGAAAACTGTACTACAGTTTGTACAAAACACACAAAAAAGATGTTAAAGCCCATTAAAATAAGATTACATCTGAAATTGATGTATTATATTGTACTACTAGAGACGTTTAATCTGTTTAGACTGAAAATCAGATCAAAAATATACAAATAAAGAGTCAACTTGCTTTCCATCTGCAAGGTTGATGGCACGGAAAAGGGGATAATCCTCAGGAGCGGGCTTCCCATGCTGATCCTCATACAGGAAGACCGGCGCACGGCCCACCTCCACACCCAGCTGCTGGATGCCCTGCTCGTTGTATACCGACAAAAGGAAGGACTGTACTCCCGCCTTTGGTTTGATTGTCATAAGGATGGAGAAATCCTGAGGGAATACTCCTCCTGAAGACACAGGAAAGGCATTGTGGGTTAAACATCAGCTGTTATTGATGATTCATTTGCTTGTCTTCCTTTCCATGAGGATGAGCTCATACTATAGAACACCAGACAATGTGCTGTGATCTAAACGGCCTCGTAATATGCAGTAGCCCTTTTACAACAACCCCAGTCCTCATCGTTTGTAGGAGATGGTTTAATGAAGTATGAAACGATTTGTCTTTTTTGTTGCCACATTAACTTTACAAGGTGTCAGATGACATAACCGATTTACAGTTAAACGGGTTGTATGAGCACTGGAGTAGAACTAAAGCTTAAACTGTCTATCTCTGCAACTGCTGTTTGCTTTGCCAACCTTGAGGGATGTTTTTTTTTTGCCAACATACTATTCTGCTAAAATTTCCAGTCTAAAATCATAAGGTTTGGAGGCAATTTTTAGGCCAAAAATCACAGAAAACGAATTGTTAATTTAATCTCCTGTTATTTTGTGCTTCAGTTACCCCTTGCAGTCTGGCCAAATTGGAAGACACCCAATAAACGCAGAACAGAGGGTCCAAGTTAATGTGACTAAACTAGTAAATGTAAATGATGTTGTTATAGATGGAGCAAATCATTAGAGATTTCAACATCCCATTCGTAAAAACTATACTCAAAACTGTACTGACCATGGACTCGGAGGAGACAAATGACACTGGTTTTGTGAATAATTAGCATTACTATGATAAATAGCCCTCAGTTCAAACAATATGTTATAGTTACATGCAATATAACACATTAGTTAATGTTACAGGACTAACAGCAGAAACAGTTAACAGCAATTTGGATCTTTCTAAGTCGTTGTTACGCTAGTTATGGATAAATTAGCACAAAACGTTCTGGTTAAAAGCAACCAACCCAGGCTCACAGGGAAATATGTGAATAGTGATGTGTTTCTTGCACGCTTCCAAAGTGAAATGTCCAGTAAGTGGCGCTAAATGTGCACTCAGTTTTATTTAAAACAGATGAATGTGAATCTGGCTACATTTTATTATGTTGGTTGCTGTCGCTATTGTGGCAGTTCAGAAATATCCGGTGAGTGGAGCTAAAAAGTTAAAGGACTTTGAGTGTTTCACAGGACTCATACCCAAGTGCTCTGCATCACTAGTGCAAGACTGTACCAGGTGAGCTACCGAGCAAGTTTACTACCTCAGAAAAGCCATACATAGCTGGTTATTTAATGAAAATGAAAAAATGGATTAGTTTACACATCATCCACTATGGTAAAAGTGCTCTGGGGTCATAACAGTATTGTTCAAGGAACTGCGCAAAAAAGGAATACACTTTAGTGTTTTACCTTCACTTGTGTTTATTTCAGTTGGACCTGCAATGAATTGTAGAGTGTGTAATTTTTGGAGTTTTGCGAAAACGTGTGTAGAAGCACGTTCTTCCAATGCGCCTATGCAGGTCAAAACAGTAGCCAAAGAGCTTTCTTTCTTTCTTAATGGACTCTTTCTTGAAACAATAAACATGGCTTTAATTCGTTCATCAAGGTCTGGGCATCAGACCTCTAACACTGTAAACAGTCCAAATGCATTTAACTGAGACGGTCAAGCTACATTATGTACTTCCTGTTGGATGCATTTCAAAGAGAAGAAAGAAACAACTTAAAATGTCACTTTCCAAGAGAAAACCAATTAAACAAAATTTAGAGGTGATTTACAGCCTTGCCCAAGCAGAACATTTGCTGTATTTAAGAGTAAGTAGGGACAAGGGTGCATAGATTAGCTCAATTCGCGTACCTGGGAAGAGCTGCTTGGTTGGGGTGCTGAGTTGAGCCTGTTTGTCCACTCGGTAGGCCACATCTGGTTTGGATCCTCTCCGGATGGTGCAGAAGCCTTGTGTTTTCTTCACTCCTTCTGGAGAACTTTTAAAGTCTAAGACCTTGAGCACATCCACGGGTTCAGCTGTGAGGCAAATGATCAAAGCATTTGTCATTTTCATAATTTGATTGGTAAGCAAACATTATTAGCTTTGCTACATCAAATCGAAACAATATTTGTTCACTTATTTCCATTAGAAAATGTAATTTAACTAAAGGCAATAATTCTGTTAGCAAGCAGCTAGATTAGAAATGAGGAAAAGTCTACGAGGGAAAAATTAAGCAGCACTATCCAAAGATACCTTTCATTTGTTATATAGATGAGAACAGTGATGAAACTACAGTTGTCGGAAAAAACTTGTGAAACAGAAATAAATGTCCAGCCATTTAATCTTCATGGTTTCTTCCAAGTACAGTTGGGTTATTATGTAATTTTATTACACTATCCAAATTTAAAAACAAGAAGTCAGTATTGTTAACCTCAATTAGACCGCTTTCTCTTATGCAACAGGGCTTATTTGTCCTTATCCTGTCTTGAATGGTGTGGAGTGAGTATATCTACAGTTAATTATCATTCAGCAAGTGAGGACATTTATGGGCCACATCTTGCCATTTGTTGATACGGACACAAACAAACAAATTCCCATGAAATCCCCCTCGTTGGTGCCACACGGTGTCATTTCGCAACAATGCTAACTCTGACTGACGGTTTTATTGTACCTAATTCCCCACCATCGCATGTGTGCTGTGACAGTCCAATGAAGCAAATGTACTTTTACAAGGAAATCGAGCAGCAAAGCAGTAAAGATGTGAAAAAATATCCAGTAGGGATAATTGACCCCCCTAGATGCAGATCCATCTACAAAGCCAAACATTCCAGGAGTTAAAGTCATTGGTGCTGGTCACTACACTTCTACAGTTATGGCAGCTCAGCATGACCCAGACTTTACAAGACGCTCAGCTCCACCAATATATCAGGTACTACACTTCATCATGTCGGCTACTACCAATGTCACATATAAAAGGTTCTGGTTTCGCTCAGCCTGCACCCCACAAATGGCTCATTTCTAATGATCCTTAACAAATCTATGCTAATGCTTAAACAGGCTGAGAGATTTATGATATGATTAATATGGCAATTTAGAGGCTGGTACTGTAAAGTGGACTCTGAGCAGCACTGTAATGTCACACTGATTTATTGCTCTGCTTGAGTCTTTTAGGCTTTGTCTTTGATGCCGTGAAAAGGAAAAGTTCCGGCCTCAACTTGAGACTGATGAATGAGGATGTGAGCAAGGTCAGGGAGATAAGAGTATCAGCTGGGTTACTTGCATCCATCAGTATCCGTACACAACTTTGTGTCTTTTAGATGCATCTGTTTGTCATCACCACTGCGAATGTTGTGGTTGAGGATGCCGAGTTGTGTGTGAAGTCTCTGATTCTCAGGAGGTTTAAGGGAATAGAAACAGAGGCTGAATGGTTGACTAGCACATAAATACTTCTATTTGGACTCCCCCGCTACCAGACACTACAAAAACTTCTGAGTCAGGTCAGATGGGCATATTTGTCTGCTGGTCAGGCTGCAGACAGGAAGTATCTCTTTCAAAGGCCTAAAAACAATAAACCGTATAAACAGAATGACTAGTTGCTAAGACTCATTACTCTCTCTCTCAGGACTCTGTGTTGGATCCAAACCAGGGTTTTATTTTCATATGCTTTGACATAACAAAAAGGCTCATTTTCCACCCTGTCTCACTCTACGAAGGCTGGGAAAGCACTTTATAAAAATTATACTGAAGTTTTTTGACAGATCAGCCCTATAACACTGCGTATAAGGCACAATAAAACCAGCAGAACCTTTATAAAATATGAGGATGAGCTGCATTTGTTAAAAATAGACACTGGGGAAAAGTCACTCAGACGCCTGGCCATCACAATTACACTTTAATTCACTTGAATTAGACTTTAAGGTCAACATCTTCTCTTGGTATAGTAGTTCATGTAAAAACGAACCTAAATTTGACTTCTTTATTAGTATTATTTTCTGTAATCATATGGTAAGAGGACGCAGTAAGTGCTGATCCGGTAGTTCCTGTTCCACATATGTGGCCAGAAGCTGAAGCGTGGTGATTTTTTAGGGTTTGTGCACATGCTGAACACATTATGGTGTCGGCATGGTACAGCCTGCAGATAACTTTGACTTAGTATACCACCAACCAAGTCTTAATACACTGAGAGCACAAATTTATTGTTACTCTATACTTTGGAGCTAAGAAAAATGGACTATGTTTCAGAGCAAATAATGTTCAAAAGCTCTGCTTTGCTAAAAAAAAAGATAAATATTAAAATTTGATATTATATCAGATATTTAAATATATATATACTTTTATTCAGCGAGGGTACATTCAAATAGGTACAACGGAAACATCTACAGTGTTGCAGAGGATTTTATTTCAAATTAATGCTGTTCTTTCTATTGATTAAAGAATCCTGACTGTTGACATAATCAAATTGATACATGATAGTAAAAAGTGATGGTAATAATGAGAAAAGTGTTTTTGCATATTACATTGATTTCTGAAGGATCATTTGGCACTGAAGACTGGACAAAAGGCTGACTGAGACTGAGAATTTAGCTTTGCCATCACAGAAATAAATTACATTTTTAAATATATTTAAAAATATATTTCTTTCTTCACAGTAATACAGTTTTACTGTCTTTTTGATCAAATAAATGCAATATTGGTGCCACAAGAAGAAAAATCACTATTGTTACACAATTATATTTTTTCTTACTCACCCCAAACTTTTGAACAATAGTGTAATGTTTAGAGCAGTATTTATTGCCCAATAACAATTTTGTATTGTCCCAAACATTTTTTCTTTCTGGGGGACAAATAAACATTATACAGTATTATACAGTACATTTTTGTATAGTGTATAAATCATTTTTAGGATTTTAAAAAATGTTTATGACCAAAAATCTGCGGTATTAGCTTAGAACAGCTTCATTTTCTTGATAACATTAAAACAGCTGCACACAATAAAGCCCAGCGTGTCTACATCCGTGCACACATTTGTGAGCTTGATGCAGTGAGGTCTTCATGTAGCTTTGTCAAATCAGTCTGTTGAGAGTTTCCATTCAGCGTAACCCCCACTGGCAAAACAAAGAGCAGCCCTCTGCATTGTGATTTTAAATGAAATGCAAAAACAGTCTGAATAAAAGGCACTCAAACTCTTAGAGGAGCAGGTAATAATTTGTAACTCTTATGAGTTTCTTCCAAAATGCAGTGCTACTGTTTTTTCTTTTCTAAACTCTAAACTAAAGGTCTCTTTGTGCTCTTCAGAATGCCTCTCAGCATTACTGCATACCTAAAGGCCTCATATATTCCAGATGTGGAGAACTGGCAGGAACTGGACCCCCCTCTCACAGAAGCTCTTAAAAAAATGTCAGCATCCAAAATCCATTAAAGCAGCAAATAAGCACACTGCTCCTAATGCACATCCACAATTAAAAGCACTGGATACATTTTGTTCTTCTTTGTATTTTCCAGATATTCTCTCTGGGAGAGACTGTGTCATGGATAATGTCACGGTAGATTTTTCACAATAAAATATGGCAAAAGTATTTAGCAGAAAAGAATTTATCATCTGCGTAATTCAGCCTCTAATATGGCAATAAACCTTGAAGAAATCTGGCAGAAATGTCAATGCCGTCAAATACACAAGAAACGCAATATCAGTTGGTCAGGCAAAAAAAATCATAACATTCAAACTGATCCAACAAGCAATAAAATCCCAGTACATGACATTAGCCCTATCCATACTGTGACGTAAAAACAATAGTAAAAAAAGGGCCTGGACCTCATTGGTTGAATCATTGAATATCCGAGCAGGTGTGGCCAGTATCTCATGTGAACTTTGTGAACTGGAGATATTTTATATAGATTTCAAATCAATCCAAAAACAATAGCCAAAAGGTAGCTTTCGTGCATGGAATTTAGTTGTGGTCAAGATTCGTATTAAACCAAAATTGTGGAAACTCACTTTCAAAACATCCCAACCTCCCAACTGGCCTAGAGAAGTACAATGTGGTGAAGACATTATCAGGCAGCCATTTTGAAAGAGGTATGTTATATATCTGAAATGGCCATCAGAACAGCAACAAAGCAATATAGAGTAGTTATGATATTTTGTATTAGCTTAAAACAGGAGAGACAGGGGCCAGTTGCATAAAAGGTTAAGACTAGTCAGCTAAATTTTTCTTTAAGACTGGTCACAGTTTTTTTTCTTTTTTAATTCTGTTACATTAAAATGTATATTAGTCTAAGGTAAATACAAAAAATAAAAAAGATTACTCTTGGCTAACTGCTAGCTGGTCAGACTAGCTCTTAAGACACTGTCTTAACATAAAGGCTAAGTTTATGCAACTGGCCCCAGGGTCTTTACAAGCTTACTAGAAATACAGTACAGAAAAAACAGTTTTTTCCTATTTGAGATTCTCATACAGGTGAGTTAGAAAGAAGATGCCTATTACTTAGAGTAGCCTACAGGAAGACTAAACGTATAAATGATGGATAGGGCCACTTTAAAACACTCAAGTATCCACTTTTAAATGTGTTCAGCACTTCTACAGTAGCTTTCTGACAGTTCAGGGGTCTTTAGTGTGGACTGGGATAGTGTGGAGAAACGGTATCTCTCTCTGTCTGAGCAATAAAATGTCCTAAACTAATTCTGGGCACTCGAGTGCCTCAATGGTTTGCGCAGGGTAGTGCAGGTACCATGAATGCTGCCTCATCAACAGTTCAAATATAACAGACATGAACCTTTCTGCTATTTATTGAACCACTCTATTTTGGGAAACAGCCAATTGTTTTGTATATAGATATCAGGGTCACCAGTGATATTGCAACATTTAAAATATGCTTACACAAATATATTTCTATATACTCAATATAACAACAGTTACTTCAATGAAACAGCACACTTTGAAACACTTAAAATATTTGTCTTGGTAGACTCCAATTTCAATTTTAAAAGCAGGAACATACTTTTCAAAGATAAAATGTGAGTATGTCGATATTGAAAGAATGCATGGCATCATTAACAGCCAGAACATACGCCACTGAAATTACTTAGTCAAGGATTTTTCTTATTAAGCAGTATTTTTGGCATTATTATTCAATTTAAAATAGTCGTTATCGGAATTAAGGTTTAGAAATGTCTTGTAGTTCGGAACGATCCTATAATGGCTATAAATGCTGTCTCTAGGCAGCTCACTAGGTTTTTGAGTTGCAGCCAATACATTTTACAACACACAAGTTAATTTTATAATATTCTGACAGTATATATTCGCTACACATACAGTATTAGCTTATATAGAACTATATACAGGTTTATGCTAATAGCTGGCATCTCTGGAAGGCTCGTGACGATGCTCCTCGACCTTTTGCTTACCTGCTCTCACATGTGTTGCCTGTAGGACAAAAGTCAGACTGAAGATTGCACTTAAAGCGGAGTTCCTGAGCCAGTTTTTCGTTTTCCATCTTGTGGACCACCTTTCCTTATCCTTATCCATGACCGGTGCCCTCAACTGTGTCTTATTTTCAAGTTCGTTCCTTTTCCACAATCCAGATTATTTTTATTTATTTCTGCACTGCCATGAGCGAAAAAAAATCAATTGGTTTTCGTCGTGAACAAACTCCTCAGTCCCTCCGCCCAGTAGACTAGGTAAATGGGCTCTCGTGAAAAAAAAGAAAACCGGTTTTGTTCCCTGAAGAGCTCGTCTTTTGGAGGGTTGGACGTGTGGACTAAACCTGACCCGTGAGGAAAAAGAAATGAACACGGGGAAATCACTAGTCTTGGAAAGATCCGCCCATTATTTTTATGAGAGCTTCAAAAGTTTGACACCGTTCCCCCGAAAACTCAGAGCAAAGGTGTATCTTCTCTGAGGGATCATACAATACCGGGATGATGCTGGGACACCGGTTTACCGGAGGAAAGACGCCGGATTATCATCCAGCATCCTAAATGAGTGATATAGGACGGGATAAGGACTTGCTTATTTTTTTTTTTGTTACTTTACACATTTGTATACCATCACTTGGAAATATATATTTTTTTATTATTATTTGTATTTCAGCGTATTTTGTTGAGTTTCCAGCAATCTGTAATTTCCACTGCAGACCTGATGAAGTGGCATTTCTACATTTTTAAATGAACCTTTTTTTTATTAAATCTATGGGTCCATGAAAACTCCTTTTTTTAAGTGGAACAAATGTCTTTAGACAATTAAAAAGCTCTTCATACTCACAAAAAATGGTCCACTGAAATTTTTTTGGGAACCTAAAAAATCTTCTGGAAACACTATTTTGTCAGTGGGAATGGTTGGAATTACACTAAACTTAAATTGATGTGATGGCACACACAAGAACTGTAGTCAAATCAGGCAGAATTTAGCTCAGAAAAATGTTCTTTTAAAGAGGCAAACCAAATGTTGGCATGAAGTAGCCCATTTAAAATTCCACAAGAAGCAATGATAGCCAGAAAAGATACTGTCCACATGAATGAGAACTACAGATGAGACTTCGTGGCCAAGTCAGAATTCTTTCCAGAAACATTCTTGAAAGAGTCCTCTTATGGGATTGCTGTACCACAGACGTCTGAAAATAATTACTCTTTTAAAGTCATCGGGCAGGTGGCAGCTGTATAAGTCCACAATATAATGTTTAGATGCATAATTGACAGCATAACAGCAGTAATTGTCACTGAAATTCAGAACACATTAATCATCATTATGCGTTATCCCGCAATAAATTGGGGCCATGCAGATTCTTTCAGAGAATGCAGCGGGAAACAATAAAAGAACTGAAACAAAGAAACTGTTTCACATGTATCTTCTTTCAAAATGCTGTAAAAAAAAGAAAAAAAAAAAGAGAAGCTATTCAGTGACAGATGGGACAGGTTCAGGGTTCAAACACTTGTTTTACTTTAAGAAAAGATGCTGAGTAGGCCAAATGCCAAAATATTAAAAGAGCAATGTAACATTACATTACTTACTCACCAATGGACCATCTACAGTGAATGGGTGCTGTCAGCATGAGAGTTTAAAATCACAATAATCAAAAAATAATCTACAGTTTATCAATTCATGTATTGTGAAGCAAAAACAATGTGTTTGTAATACAATACAGTTCAAAAGAAAAATGTCTGTGGATTTCCCTGTTCCCCCGACTGGAAGCGTTATTATACATTATGAATTCTACTTTGGCCAGTAGTGACAGTTTAAAGTAAAAATGATTTAATGATTTTTCACCTGCTTCTTTTCATTTCACAAGACATTAATTCATGGACTGGAGTCTTGTAGATTACTTGTGCATTTTTGTTTTTAATCAGCTTTTTGGACTCATATTCTGATGGCACCCATCAGATCATTCATTGTTAAGCAAGTGATGTAATGCTTATTTTCAAACTCTGGAAAATGTCATTTTTTGAGTGTCTATTTTTCTGGTTTAATAGGTTTAATACTTTAAAACATTCCTTCTTGTATAAAAGTAATGAGAGTGGGAACATGGAAAGATTTCCATGTGTCAGATAGATAAAACTACCTTATGGAGTCAGCATTCATTTCGTTTTCCACAAAGTACACGATAGGGGTTTGAGAAACCACTGCCAGAACACTCATTCTGGTTTTCAACTTTGTCCATTGAGCATTTGAGAATGCTAATTATGCAAATACTTAAGTGTATCATTTTCTACTTTTTTCTTTTCATTCACATTTCTCTAAATTAAAAATCTTTTTGGCATATTTAAACCACAAACACATACTGACTCTTAACTGGGGCAGACATAAGAGGTAAAAAAAAACAAAAAGATGAAAAATAAAGGCATGTAGTTCTAAGTTTTTATATTTGTCTTTATTCTATTTGGAACGTACAATTTACAGCAGGATCCATATTTGTATTGCTCATTTATCTATAAAACATATGATTTAGCAATCAGTGCACATACATCCAAGTTAGTCTATAATTGAGCTATTGTAAGTGAATGACTTTCACTTTTGTTGTTTTTAGACATCCCGAAGCTTTCAATTTGTTGACTAGTTTAACTTACAGTTCAAATTTAACTCGCTCACGCCAGACATTTTAAATGTTTGCTCTTCAAAAACAGCTGAAATGAATCTACACTGTATGTTGATTGAAGCTTTGAGGCATGACTCCTGCTCCTACTCTGATCTCGGTTTGCTTTGCTCCTCCAGACCTTTTGATTTTGGTCAGATCTTGGCCTCAAAGTTACTTGTTCTAGGTCATTGCTTACATCTTGGCTTTTGAGGTTTTGTCTTGACTTCTGTCTTGGCCTGACATGAGACCGCAGTTTTATCCTATGCTGGATGGTAGCATTACGGCATCCTGCTGGTTGGGAGAGATCAACAGGGTTAATACAGTCAGACTTACCGTTATCTGACATTAGCAGTTGCTGAACTTACAGTAAAAGTGCGTGGTTGGTAATGGAAGACTGGCCTAACCACAAGACTCTGGAATGTGTTCCAGTCTAAGCTAGAATTTCAGTGCTGAAGAATAACCAGCTGCTTAATACAATCTCTTTATTTATTTCTTTATTTAAAAGTGGTCAAATTTATTTGGTTGTGCTTTAGCAGCAATGTCCAAGGAAATAGTGTATTCACCAACCTAGGCTCATTGGAAATATGTCAAAAGCCTCCCGGTTTTCATCCAAAATATCTTAAATTGTGTTCCGAAGATGAACAAAGTTTTTGAACGACGTGAGGGTAAGTGATCAATGACAAAATTTTCATTTTGGGGTGGAGTAACCCTTTAAGTCCTAAAAAACAGACAATATGTATTAATATGTATGCAATAATGCTAATAAGCAATTAGTTAATTCAATTCAATTCAATTCAAATTTATTTGTATAGCGCTTTTCATGATACATATCATTGCAAAGCAGCTTTACA
>JAUMHE010000043.1:5780320-5801507 GCA_032359235.1 Enteromius mattozi
GTCCGTTCACTGCACCCCTGAGCCCGTCAGAGACCTCGATTTGCCTTGGCCCGCTCTGCTTGATTCCGCCGAGGATCTCTATTTGCCATGGCCCGAGCCACCTGATCTTTCGGGAGTAAAGGTGTAGGCACTCTTCTTGCTGTGTGAACCGCATAATGCTCTACATGGTCTTTTAGGCTTATTTTAACTGGCTCGGTTCTCATTGTCCCTTGTTCACCAAATGCTGCGCTGACTTGCTCAATTCTTTTAACTAAGCCCATCTCTACGGCTTGTTCTCGGCTCAGCAAATTGTTTACTGTATCGCCTTGCATGACGTGAACTGTGAAAGTGAACTTTCTGCTTTTATATTCCGTGCTTGTTTCAAATTGTCCCAAACAATTTATCCTTCCACCTGGACTATCATATCTTGCCAGCGTTTTGCTCAATTTCACTTTTCTTCCCAGTGAGTTGAAAGTCTCTTCGTTAATGATTGTGACGTCGGCCCCGGTATCAATTTTAAACTTCACCCGGGAGCCTTCCACGTTCAGCTTCACAAACCAGGTCTCTGTTTTCCACACTTTCCGCACCTGTTGCCGCTAATCATCCCCTCGTTCCTTCCTTTTGTCGATCTCTTTTCATCCCATGTCTTTTTCTTTTCAGGTCGTCTGCGTGTAACCTCCTGAACACTGCTTGACGCTCCTTCCTCCTGTTGGCTCACCTGCTGAGCGATGTCCTCTGCCTGTCTCACTGTTAACACCGCTGTATCTAAGGTAAGGTCTGTCATTAACTGTAACTTCCTTGACAGCTCTTTGTCTCTGATGCCAACCACAAGCTTATCACGGATTTTTTCGGTTTTCTGTGCACCAAAGTCACAACTCTCTGCTAACTCGTAAAGTGCACGGATAAACATCTCTGCCTTTTCTCCCGGCCTTTGTATGCGTTGGTAAAAGCACGCCCTCTCGTGGATTATATTCTTTTTCGGGATGAAGTATTCGTTGAACTTTTCGAGCACAATCTCAAAGTCTTTTTTATGTTCGTCTCTTCCGAATGTAAAAGAGTTGAATATATTTTCTGCCTCTGGTCCCATGGCGTAAATGAGGGTACTCACTTGTACCTCTCCATCCTCCTCCGTAAGCTTCGTTGCTATCCTGTACCTAGTGAAGCGCTGACGCCATGCGGCCCAATCTTGAGGTCTATCAAAAGTGAAGTTCGGGGGTGGAGCGAATTTTGCCGAATTTCAGCGAAAGGAACAGATGTCTCTCTATCAGTCAGAACTCATGTTGTTTTATTCTCGCCCCCTTTTCTTATTATCGCCCCGCCCCTTATTTCCATTGGCTGTTTAACTTCTCAATCAACACACAATTATTCCATCTCTATGACAATACTGTGTAAACTGTAATTTCTATTCCTTATCTAACCCTACTGTCCACACAAAACTTTCTGCAGTTTTATTTATAAACTGTTTTCCTCAGGGGGAAATAAATAAATATTTGGACAAATGAATACATGTTTGGGTTTTTGTGTGAATGTATACCTGTATTCCCTACGTAATGGGGACCAAATGTTCCCACAAGCATTGTACAATGTAGGAAATAACAGGTACACATGCACACACTTATCTAAATAAGGAAATTGCTTTTATATAAAATGCACACGTTTAATTTTTTAAATATATTTTCCATTTATGAAATTTCTCTACATATCAATTTTAAAAAAATATTTTTTTTGTAATTTGGCAAGATACATTTAGCTAAAATTGTCAAGTTATTTGTCAAGAAATGTTTTAAGAGGTGATTTCTTGATCATTTATTTTTCATACATCACTGGCATTTCCCCTTTATTTTTTTACATAAATATAACACATTTTTAAGGTTTGTGCTTAAACGTATAAAAAGGAATTATGCTTAAAACTTAAAATACAAAATAAATGAAAAAGTAAATCAATAAATGTATTAAAAAATTCACTTATGACTGGTCATCTTTCCTTTTGGTTTGGCATGTTCGAGAGAGGAAAACATTAACATAAAAACATTGGGTTTACTAATTGATTACGTTTTAAGTATCAGATAAACTGAAAACATAATTCGTGAGTTTACACAGAAGTTGTGGCTGTGAATTACCACATATGTTCAGGTTACCTTAGTTGACCATTTGGTGGCAGCCCTATCATGCCTCTGACTGACTGCGACCTTCATGCTAGTGCCAGATCACGCAAGATCAATATTCCTACTTTGATGGCCATTCATTCATCATGCTGCCACGGGATGCTTGGAAAAAAAGACACAGAGTGATCAAAATTTCCATTTAAAGATAAATTTCTAGCACTCTACTTTCTACCAACTTTTAGAGGCCCAGTTTAGAAGATAGGGTTCATTGACCTTATACACAGCATTTTACATAGATTTTCTTTGAACTACACTGTCTTATTTTAGTTCAAAAGACAGCAGAACTCAAAAAGAGGGAGCGGGATAAGATGCAAAAGAGAAATTAAAAAGAGTTGTGTGCTCAAATACAACCACTGGAAAAGACATTTATAGGAACTGCTAACCACACAGTTTAAAAGTATAGAGCAGAGAGATTGAAGAGTACGTGAAGCTGTGCTGTCTGTACTAAGCGAGTCTCTTTTTTTGTCCCATACTTGAGAAGACTGAGCGCCAGTGCCAGTGATTCTGACAGAAACCGCTCTTGGCTACTGTTATGGCAGTGTGTTTGAGGGGAATGGGGCCAGCCGAAGACAGAAAGTTGGACCAAAAAGGGGCAAAACTGTGAACATACTGTGAACTGTATCCATGATCAAAAACAAATAAATTCCTTAGCCACTGAATCATCTGGTCAGCTTCTGTTCACACCAGACGGCCTTTCCACTCAAAACCAACAGGACACTTCTATTGTCAAAATATGAATGCATTGGGTTTGAGCTATAAATTTTAGTTAAAGTTTTTAAGCAGTTTTTGACAAAAGTGGCCTCAGTACAATGCACATAAGATCTGTAAGGACACTAGTCAGTTAAACGAAGATGGTTTTAAAATGTTTCCATGAGTACAATCAATAAGTAGTATGAATTTGTGCAGGTTTCATTAAACACAAAACGTATGTACTTTAATTTTTTTTTATAGGTGATATACTGAAAGACTTTTGTTTTATTATCAGCTTTTTATGTGTGAAAATAATTACTGTTAACATATTTGCTTCATTTAAAAGCTATGAAGCTAAAAAACTATGAAGAGAGAGTGTTTCTTTGGGGTTTGTTGTTATTGTTTTAGGGTTGTATAGTATAATAAAACTCCACACACTTTTAAATGACCATTTGAATGAGAGAGAGATAAACACTATAAAATGAAGAAAGCCATAATTTTGCCATTCTGCAAACTTTCACAGGCTATTTCCTCATCAGTAGTGTACTCACAATTTTAGACAAGACACAAGAGAGAAAAAGACAAATGTTTCCCTCAGTTACGTCTTTCTTCTTGCGTTCATAAGAGTGAAGCCCCTGTTTCCTGCTGACTACTACAAAACGAGATCATTAAATTAATTCCATCTGTACGTTTGTGGATAACTTTCCATCCACCAGAATACGCTTCAGCCCCTTTCCTGCACATTCCTCTTTATATACAAAGATTTACCATCTGTCTGAAGCCAAAAATCTATACTAACATATATATCTTATATTCTATCTCATGATGTCAGACTGAACAAGTATACCAACAACCTTTCACCAAAAACTAAATAAAATGTGTGCCATATTTACTTCAAATCATTTAATCCTCACTAAACTGCAACATTAAACGCTGTACCCTGTTGGTGAAAGGAATGCACTGACACTTAACTAAAGTTGTAAATTATCATGCCTTTTGGGACAACGTAAAAGTACTTTTTGCAGTTTGGTCTCATTTTGTGAAGATTAATGACATCTGAATGTTAATACTATCATCTCACAACAAACGGTTGACTGATGAAGGCTGCTGTTTGTGTATGATGTCAAACTAATGGCTATTTACACATTTTCCTTATCCAGATGCCATCCAGTCATTAACTTGCTTATTGTAGACTCTCATTCATCAGTTTGAATTGAATTCAAAGTTTACAATTGTGCAATCAAAGGAAGTGTGTTCAGTGAGTATATTCCGATACGTCTTATGATTACTTCAAGATGTGTTATGTGGTCTGTAATAGCTTCTCTTGTCTCATGGTGGCGCTAGTGCGCTTTCTCAGAAGCTTAGTCCATTTTTATATAAATGTCTTTTGTGAATGCACGCTGCAAATCATCACATTCGGATTCATAGCAGTCACTCTAAAAAAAGCTTGAATAATGTTGAGATGACTTTTTATGATAATGTCATAATGTCACAAGATGTCATTCATCATAATGATAATGTAAATATTCTTTGGAATTATGGTTTCACCTTTATTCATAAATTAAGATAATGTACTTGCCAATTGTTTTACTAGTACACATTGTACATGCCTGGTAATTTGAAATATCTAATGTACATTAAAAAAAAAAAAAACAGTTAATATTTCTTGCAGTATATAAATAAATGTTATTGTTGTTGTTATAAACAACAGTACTTATAATTATTGCAATAATGGTCTCGGCTTGGATCAACATGATAATATAACTTAAATTTACAACAATGTATTCCTATTTAATAATATACCTTTCATATACCTTGTTGTTTTGCATTTGATATTGTTTTACATCATTTTATTATCATTAGTGAAAAGAAGAACATTGTTTTTATTAATATTATGCTAATTATTTGTAATACAGTAATTTCCTATCAATAATATGACATTTTGGCAAAGATATTTTTCAGACAGGTGTGATCAATTGAGGCCTGGTGCGAGGGTAAAAATTTCCCATGTCCAATATAGAAGCAATTAATGCATATCTTAATATTCCTGATTGTAAAGACCATCAGTGACCTTTCAAGGACCTTAAACACACCCTTCTTAGAGAAAAACATACTTTTCTAAGAGGAGCTTATAGAGAGCTGGCCTGAAAACCCATATTCTCTGGTGAAGCCTCTGATGTTGTGTTTGAAAGTGTTTTGACAAATGGCATCAGTCAACTGTCACATGACATGCTCCCTTCAGTTTCTTCAGGGAAACCCATA
This sequence comes from Enteromius mattozi, assembly GCA_032359235.1. NCBI lineage: Eukaryota > Metazoa > Chordata > Actinopteri > Cypriniformes > Cyprinidae > Enteromius > Enteromius mattozi. The sequence goes on from JAUMHE010000043.1 coordinate 5,785,417, forward strand.
GAAGTCTTAGGATGGGGTTAGTGCAATTTATATGTATTGATTTATTGGTTTATAGTTATTATTTATTTATTTATTTAAAATTTAAAGTAAGTAAATGTGTAAAATATATAGAATTTGAAATATCATGATATCATAATATCATGTAACATAGTTAACATTCATTTGTTTTCAAATTGTTTTCTTGTTGTGCATCCTGAAATAAAGACAAACAATGTTTAGTTTTATCCAGTTGTATTTACTCAGTGCAACTTATAACATCCAAGGAAAAAAAAGAATAATTGAGGAAAACCCCCAAGTGTCTGTCAGGGAAACACAGACAGGTAAGTTTTCAAACAATCCATAAACATGAAACACAAAACACAAACATTTTATTTAATGACTTGAATTAAATATACAGCGACAGAGGAGGGGATAATACAGCATCAGGAGAAAAATAGTAGTCACACACACACACACACACTTGCATTTGTCGTATTACCCATGTCATTATACACATTTGTGTCCTCGTAAACCACAAATGCCTGTACACACATTCTGTACATATAAATGAAAAATACCATATTTTTCCCCTACTTTTCTTGCATTTTGGTGAGATTTACCCCTATTTTTTAATACTAATATAATAATAATTTGGAGAGGTTAATATTTAATTTAGTTTTAGTATATTGTAAGCAATAAGGATTTAGTAGTTCATTTTTGGGGAAGGAAAAAAATACTTTTAGAGCACAGTCAACAGGTGTTTGTATCTAACTATAAATAAGGGACTATAAATCTTGATGTTTCTACCTCATTATATAGCAGGTGATTCAATGGTTTTGACCTTTTCTGGCTCTTTAGTCATTAAACTGGCAATTTTATTTATATAGCACCTCATACAAGTTGATTCAAAGCATCTTCACAGTAAAAGTCAGTGTAAGCATTAGAGTAATTAAACAACTTTTAGCTTAAAGTCTTTTTTGTGTCAGTGAGTACATGGGGGAAAAATTTGTATTTTCATTATTCAAGTTGTGTGTGTGTTTGTTATCTAACAGTGTTTTATGTCTTGATGTTTATGCTGATAAGTTTATTTGGGTAGGTCTGTATTTTTAGTTTGCACCATGGGAAATGGACAGTGTTTTTCACCTGTTCAAAGTCTCTGATTGGACGAAGGGGAAATGCCATTTTGGATATAAACTCAACATGAGCCTAGGTTGTGTTGTAGGTTTTTCTCTGAACCAGGGAAGGATGAAGCTTTTAATCTTGGCAGCACTGTTCGGACTGAGCCTTGCTCAGTTTAACCCAAACACCAGAGATGGAAAAACTGCCATCGTCCACCTGTTTGAGTGGCGCTGGGCTGATATTGCAGCGGAGTGTGAGCGCTATCTCGGACCAAATGGCTTTGGTGGAGTTCAGGTATTTTTAAATGCAGCATTAGTAAAGCCTGCAAAAACTTCATTTGCAGTTCATAATTTTATATGCTATTTGAGAAATAATTTACATATGAAAATAACATTAATTTCCCATTTCAGATCTCCCCTCCAAGTGAGAGCATTGTTGTCACAAATCCATGGCACCCTTGGTGGCAGAGATATCAGCCAATTGGTTACAATCTGTGTTCCAGATCAGGAAATGAAAATGAGCTGAGAGACATGATCACTAGGTGCAACAATGTTGGGGTAAATATAAATGACAAATAGAGTATTACTAGTGTATTTTTTTTTTCCTGTGTAAAATTTGTTTCATTATGTAAAATTCGACTTTTGTTTGTTTTGTAGGTGAGCATCTACGTTGATGCAGTCGTCAACCACATGTGTGGAGCAGGTGGAGGATCCGGTACCCACTCAAGTTGTGGTTCATATTTCGATGCCAACAGCAAGAATTTCCCTACAGTTCCTTACTCCAACTTGGACTTCAATGATGGCAAATGCAACACTGGCAGTGGAAACATTGAGAACTACCAGGATATCAATCAAGTATGAGATTATATTTGATCAAAATGTTCATTTCAGTAATTGATCTATTGTGCAGAGTGGACTCTTGTTAACATCGTATATAAAAAAATCTGTAATGATGGCAGGTGAGAAACTGTCGTCTGGTTGGTCTTCTGGACTTGGCTCTGGAAAAGGACTATGTGCGTGGTAAGGTGGCCGACTACATGAACAAGCTGATTGACATGGGAGTGGCTGGATTCAGAGTGGATGCCTGCAAACACATGTGGCCCGGTGATCTTTCTGCTGTCTATGGCCGTCTTAATAATCTGAACACAAAGTGGTTTTCATCTGGTGCCAGACCTTTTATCTTCCAAGAGGTATTTCCATTCATTTCCAAAAGAAATATACAAAGGTAGCAAAATATGTATTAGTGACTTACTAGGTAAGTTTTTAGGTTATTGATCTCGGTGGGGAGCCCATTACATCAGGTGAATACACTGGAATTGGAAGGGTGACTGAGTTCAAGTATGGTGCCAAGCTGGGCAATGTCATCCGCAAATGGAATGGAGAAAAACTATCCTTCGTCAAGTAAGTAAAGTTACTATTAACTACACAGTGCAGTCCAACAGCACTGGAACTTTTCACTGTTTGCATTACTCCATTTGTCTGTGTTTGCCTTTTCCAGACAATCTTTTGAACTATTAGTCGTTACAATGTTACGCTATTGTTAGATGGTGTCAAGTAATTGTATGAGTGAGTAACTGAATCATTCATTTAAACAATTTATTCAAAATACATATTCATTTAGGAACAAACAGCTGACACTTTTTTAAATTGGATGTAATGTGTTTTTATGGATAAGTAATTGAATTATTCCCTCATATACTTTTTTCAAAACACTGATGTTCATGTAGGAACAAAACAAGTGACTGAGTAAACAACTCATCGTTCAATCAGCCCATACATTCAAAACACTCATTCATTCATAAATTAAACAAGTGACTGTTTTTAGGATTGAGCAATTGAATCATTCACTCAGCTGATTTTTTCTAAAGTAATTGGAAATATTTACAATAGCATAACAAAAAAATTAAGTTAGATTAAATAAGTTACTCCATGTTAACTTGTGAACAATAAAACAGAACAAGAAGTTGATACTGATTGAAATATTGCGTAAATATTTTAACATTATCCAAGGTTATTGGCTTTGTTCAGTCATTTTTTACGTTTATCGTTACTTGCAACCTAAAACTGACAGATGAGCTGCTTTTTGTTTCAGGAATTGGGGTGAGGGCTGGGGCTTCATGGCTTCTGATAGAGCTTTGGTGTTTGTGGACAACCATGATAACCAGAGAGGACATGGTGCTGGAGGTGCATCTATTGTGACATTCTGGGATGCCAGGTGCAACTTAACTTTATTCTCATTAACAAAACGGCATTTGCTTGGCAAATGAAAACATAACATTTCCTTTTATCTGTATTCATCCTTCTCTTTCAAGGCTTTACAAAATGGCTGTAGCCTTTATGTTGGCCCATCCATATGGATTTACCAGAGTAATGTCCAGTTACCGATGGGACCGCAACATTGTGAATGGACAGGTAGATGATTGAGCTTAGTCGAGTTAGAAAACAAATGCTAATCTGGTTTAATTTATCTCTCTCTCTTAATAATTACTCACTTTATCATTACTTAGGACCAAAATGATTGGCAAGGACCCCCCAGCAATGGTGATGGATCCACAAAACCTGTTCCTATCAACCCCGACTCTACCTGTGGAGATGGCTGGGTTTGCGAGCACAGATGGCGTCAGATCAAGTGAGTTCTATCCTACAGTTTCACTGCAAAAAATGCCTTACACTTGTAAAAATACATTTTGGGATTTATAAGATTATTATTATTTTTGTTATTGTTTTAAATTGTATACCTTTATTTAGAAATCAAAATAAATATTTTTAAAATAAATATTCTTAAAGATTAAAAGGCAAATATTTAAAAATAAGCTTTGCCATCACATGCTATATGTACTAAATTTAAAAACATTAATTTTAAATTGTAAGAATATTTCATAACATGTTTTGAGCTTTAATGAATAAGAGAAATTGTACCCCAAGCTTTTGCACCTATGAATTTATAAATATTAAAGGGAATGTACAATAAAAACAAACCTTACTCCACAGAAACATGGTGGCCTTCCGTAATGTTGTAAATGGACAGACATTCTCTAACTGGTGGGACAATGGAAGCAACCAGATCTCTTTCAGCCGTGGTAGTAAAGGGTTCCTTGTCATTAACAACGATGACTGGTAAGAATCTATTTTTAAAGAAAGTTACAATATGAGAAAACGTTTTAGTTTGTACTTCTATTGGGAGACGTAACTGTATTTAAAACAGGCTACTATAGTATGCGCTGTGTACTTACCTACAGTCGCTGTTATCAAAAGAATAGAATCTGTAAATTTACTTGTGCTTTAGGGAGCTGAACGAAACCCTAAACACCGGCCTGCCAGGAGGCACCTACTGTGATGTGATCTCTGGTCAGAAGGAAAGTGGCAGATGTACTGGGAAAGAGGTGGTGGTTGGAGGGGATGGACGTGCTTCCTTCAGAATCAGCAACCAGGAAGAAGATCCATTTATTGCCATTCACGCTGACTCCAAACTTTAAATTTACATTATTTAAATAAACAAGTTGCATGCAAGTTATAACTACTGTCATTTTTTACATGATTTTGTCCTCTGCACAAAGTGCATTTCCAGTTTGGCTTTAGGATTTGAGAATTATTATTGAGTATATTTCTTTAAGAACTATTCCATTATAAAAAGTAAAAATAAATAAAGATGTAAAGCAGACTATATCTAAATATATAAGTACATCTACAAATATTAATATAACCGTAAAGGTTAATTTCTTTAAAATATACTGTGTGTCCAGTAATGGTCTGCAGCTGTGTCTCACGCATCAGTACAAATCCTTGATCTCAAATCCGTGCTTCTTTTCCTCAATAACAGCAAAAGAAATGAATGCAAGCTCGGTCCTTGCAGTCCGTCACTCAGCATGATGGCCAATAATGACCTGTCAGAGATACTGGCCACACACTGCAGAACATAACCTAGCAGGTCTACAGGGTCTTGCCTTAACGAATGCTGAGATGGACTAGCACACCCAATGGGCCCAAGATAATGCAAAATCTATTTCCCGCCTCACATCAAAAGTGACACAAATGTATTGTGCTTTAATAGCATAGAGAGCAGCTTTTGATGATTCCCATAACTATGTGTAATGTCAATGAAACACGCTGTTAAAACAAATGTCTTCAGTTAATTTGGTATAACTCAAAAAACAACAACAAAAAAACACCTAAAATACAATAACAATAATAATAATTAAAAAAAAACCACTTGAACTTTTACTAATTAATTTTAAATTTACCAGGTTTAAAAGGATAGTTCACTCAAAAATGATAATTGTGTCACTAATTACTCTAATTACCCTCACATTGTTCCAAACCTTCCAAGACTTTTGTTCATCCACAACTAAAGACATTCTGAATGAAATCAGAGAAATTTCTGTCCCTCCATTGGCAGCCTAAGCAACTTTCACTTCGAAGGCCCAGAAAACCAGTGAAAACATCATGAAAGTATAATCCATGTTACTCCAGTGATTCAGCTTTAATTTTCTGAAGTTACAGGAATGCTTTTGTAGGGAAAAACAAACCAACAAACAATCAAAACAATTATATTAAAAAAAATAAATTGCATTCATGAGAACACCACAATGCAATGTGTTTACACGAGAGCATGATACAACCCAGAGGAACATTACTGTAAAACTGTAATCCAGCGTTCCTTGAATTTGTGTTGCAGATTAAGTCAGAAGTCATTAGAATTTTTTTTTATATAATTGAGTGACTCGCACACACACACACACAAAAACCATTCCTGTCACTTAACCACAGGAGTAACACTTCCATGATGTTTTCACTACCTTTCTGGGCCTTCAAAGTGAAAGTTAATAAGGCTTTCAACGGAGGGACGAAAATCTATTGGATTAAAAAAATAGCATAAAATAGATGAACGGGGATAAATAGGGGACTGGAACAAAGCATTAAGGTGACTAATTAAATTTCATTTTTGGGCTGAACTACCCATATTATTGATTAAAACATCAAATCAACAACCACAATTTAAATAAAGCACAAATGATGAAACAATGCAACCATAAGTTAATGCCTCAGTGGATGCTGGGAATTGTGTAAATAGGACCAAATCACAAAACCATTTTAAGCGTGATCCTACATGAATATAATTTATCTAATTCATATGTATTTGTGAGGGGAAATGCAAACAGCATTGAAATGACAGCTTGTTTCTCTCTTAAAAAGAAGCATTATCGGTAGCACTTTAGAATAGGGAACACTTATTCACTATTAACTATTAAGACTTTTCCCTCAATAAATTCATAATTTGCTGCTTATTAATAGTTAGTAAGGTAGTTGTTAAATTTAGGTATTGAGTAGGATTAGGGATGTAGAATAAGGTCATGTAGAATAAGGCATTAATATGTGCTTAATTACTACTAATAAATGGCTAATATTCTAGTAATATGCATGCTAATAAGCAACTATTTAAGAGACCCTGAAATAAAGTGTTACTGCATTAAAGTGTTCTGAACTGGACTTTGTCAAGTTTGCATCCTCCAAACATCTTGTAAGAGCCATTCACACACACACACACGCACACTGTATTGCACTCAGCACATCTAGTTTTAGCCTTAACGAGAGCTCTGGTTGTTTTTACTACAGCACTACATCTAGACATGAGATCGGCTATTTGGCTACCGAGAAACAGAGTGCAGTCTTTGATCTTGGAGGGACGTTTTCTTTCTGTTTTTTGGAGCTTTCATGCTGCTGCCACCACGTCGGTTTCACCTGAGTGCAGCTGTGGCAGGGCCGTCAGGGCAGCAGGGGCCCAGGGGGCCACCCTCCGCGCCCCGTCACACACACTCAAGAGCTCGACATATACACACACACAAACCTGAGATCCAGACATGAGAGCTTAGACAGCAAAGGTGACATTCACCACACCATCCCACTTTGTCGTCATGGCAACTCTGGTCTGATGACAATATAGAAAACAATAACTTCATTATACAGATATATGAAGAGTGAGTAACCTTAGTTTCTCACTCTCTATTTTATCCTATATATAAAACAGTGTTTATATGTATATGGTAACATGTTGGTCTCATTAACATAAAACAGTACATTTCTTACAGTATTTATTAATGAGCTGTAAACACCATTAACAATTACAACTTTTGATTTTAATAATAAATACTAAACAGTAATATTACATTTGCCGCTTTAAATTCTCAAGCGTGTGATAGCACGATTAATTCTGATTGGTTGTCAGTGTTTCTATCATTCATCAGCTGGAAAAAAATCATTCTAAAACTGATTCCAATGATATTGTTTCTCTGTGCATTTATTGTTATAGTTGTGGTGTTACGATGCTATTCTTTAACATTGAGAATGATTTTTAGAATTGTATCTTTCTCGTCATCTTTATCGTTATCATGCTTGGTGTGAATGGGGCTTAGCACCCATTAGTTGCTTATTAGCATGCATATTGCTAGAATATTAGCCATTTATTAGTGCTAATTAAGCACATATTAATGCCTTATTCTACAAGACCGTATTCTGCATCTCTAATCCTATCCAATACCTAAACGTAAGCAGCAAATTAAGAATTTTTTGAGGGAAAAGTTGTAGTTAATGTAGTTAACAAGTGTTACCTATTCCAAAGTGTTGCCAAATTTTATATATTTATTAATTACTGTTATTTATTCATTTATTAATTTAAAAAACATTTATAATAAGATGACAGAGCACCATATTGGATTCAATAAATAATTGAACTGTCTTGAGTCTGTCTGAGTTGGACAGAGGGAGGAACTGTACCTTCCGATTAGAAGCTCAAGTGTCACTGTTGCAGGTCAGAAGCTTGGACTTGTCATTTTTACTGATGTTTTTTGACATCGCCGTCAACACTGTGCCTTGTACCTACACCCCTGTCCCTTGCTCTATAATTTATTATGCTCACAGTGAACTTGACTGTCAGTGCACATATGGTGGACTGCCTAACCACAAACTTTTTTTCCCCTAATCAATTAAATGTGGGAACAAGGGAACAGTTGCAAAACAGTTTCCAGAAGGTCCAAAAATTATGCTTATAAATTCAAAAAGACTGAATCACATAGACGGATGAAATTAGGGCTGCATTTTTTTCCTCAATATTTTTAACACTGTGAAGGAATCTCTAAATATAGATTTGGTGTACTGAAATGAGGAGTCATAAATTTGAAATAAATTCATGTACCATTTGCACGTAACGCTGACACACTTTTCTAGTCAAACATCATGTACACTACCCAGAAAGCGACAACTGATATTAGTCTTAATATTAACAACTTGCTTATTAGCATGCCTTTTATTAACATACTGCCTGCTTATTATTGCTTATAAAGCACATATACTGCATGAACATGTTCTACTTCCTTAATCCTACCCAATACCTAAACTATAATACAACTATAATAATCAGCAAAATGGGAGTTTACTGAGACAAATTACATAGTTAATGGTTTGTTAGCAGCAAGAATTGTTCCTTTAAAAAGTGTGACCAAACAAAAAATATTTATCATCTAGTTAATTTATAAATATCTAGTTCATACTGGTGCAGACTGATCCTTAATGGTGCAAATAACTACAGTATATCGTCGCAATATGGCACAAGTCGATTTGTTTCTGTTGCCAATAAGCTTACTGCATAACATTTGTTTAAAAAAGAAATATGAAGTGAACATGTAAATATACAAATACTTCTCCAAGTATGCACACCTTTGGACTAAAATAAGCCCTAATGGTTGCTGTTCAATGCAACTATGTAAACACGAATAAACCTCAGACGTCACTGAATATGAATGTATTTTATTCAAAATAACATAAATTGCCAATTGATTATCTTACACTCCTGACATTAATTAACCTCTGGGGTGTGAGGGTTTTTGGGGGGCCAGGAGTTTTGACATGCCCTGAAATTTGTGTTTTTTTCAGTTGCTTATAAGCATATAAATGGCTAAAGTCTAATAACACTGTAATCAGCACAAACTGGGCTACAATAATATGGTAAAATCACTGTCACTGCAATCAAGTTTTATCAGTGAACAAATATTGAAGATGGAGTCTTAAATGTTCCTAATAATACACAGATCAAGTAAGAGTGTGATGTTTTAACATGCTATGAATGTGTGAATGTCTTAAAGGGTTAAATCGAGTTGTGTGTGCGCTGTACACAAGTCTTGAATCACTTTACCTTCCCCAGCTCTATACCCGTATTGATTTGCAGGTCATTTCTTGCATGCTATATGTGCAGCATTAGCATGTCTGTTAACAAACGACTAATGCACTGTTAACATTGTAGTAGCTACAATTACTTAACAAGAAACTCTAGTTAATGATTTAGTAAGTAATAGTGCTCAGTTGAAACTGATAGTTCACTATTAGCTAATCAATAACTACTGTTTTTTCATAGGCTATATCCAGAAGAACTACTGTATACAGGTTCATAATTAATTTGAATTATGCATAATGAATAATTAATTCTAAAATGAAGACAATGGTAACCCACTAGTAATGGCTGAAGTATTACAAAATCCTTCTGAAGGAGCTACTACTTGGATCAGTATTCTAAGTGAATATCATGGTAACCCACAAGTAAGTGTTAACAAATCTAGCAAATTATGCCACCTATAAAAGGAGAAATGGAACTCACTCAGATAAGACTATTTGACTGTTTTGAAGTTTGAGTTTATTAACATCTGTACTCCGTTGGAGTCCTCCAATGTTGAAGTGAAAATAAAACTCACCTTTGTTTGATTACCTGTGTTCGTCTCCTTGAACCAGCTGTGACACTAATAGTAAACTACTACATTTGACTAAGAACAGTTACTTATTACTTTATTAATCAGAGTTTCTTGTTAGTTAGTAGTAGCTAATAGAGTGCTAATATTGTATTACTCATGTGTTCTTGTATAGTTATTCATATACATTATACAGTATTCTAAAGTGTTACCAAATGGAGTAACAAATTTCTTGTTTTTTTAGTAATCAACATATTTTTCTACCATCAGTCATCAAAGCCGTGTAGACCTTTAAAGGAGACATATTATGCCCCTTTTTACAATATGTAATATAAGTCTCTGGTGTCCCCAGTATGTGTCTGTGAAGTTTCAGCTCAAAATGCCCCACAGATTATTTATTATATCATTTTGAGCGGAAGCAGAAACACTCTGTTTTCCATGCCTGTCTTTTTAAATGCCAGTGAGCTGCTAGTCCCTGCCCCTTAGATAGAAATATAAGTTACAGTAAATAAATCAATAAATCCACTGCTCTCATGTCTTCTCTGAGGCTCTGTTAGCATGTTTTGCTTAAACTCGCCATGACAATTGATCTGGTACACCGTTGTCACTTGTGAAATCAAAATGACGGCACCTTGGGGGGAAACTCAAAGATTAAGGCAGGGCTGCCAGACTCTGTCCCGGAGGGCCGGTGTCCTGCAGAGTTTAGCTCAAACTTGCCTCAACACACCTGCATGGAGGTTTCTAACAGGCCTAGAAAGAACTTGATTAGCTGCTTCAGGTGTGTTTAATTAGGGTTGGAGCTAAACTCTGCCGAACACCGACCCTCCAGGACCGAGTTTGGACAGCCCTGGATTAAGGGGTGGTAACATCCCGTTGCAACGTCACAATGGGAGCGAGATCAGACGCGCTCGAGGCTTACAGAAAAAGGATTACTAAAACAAAGTTACTGGGTTAATCTTTTTGTCGTTTCCTTGGTTGGTAGATGCAGTGAGGACCTGATTTTAGCACTTAAAAACTGGAAAAGTTAGATTTTCATGATATGTCACCTTTAATTTCACTAAGTTGATTTGAACTATAAAAGCTCATCATTAAACATGTTTTTAAGTCATTTTAAGTTTGAATGTGATGTGAAATCAAGGTGGGTGAGTTGCTCACTTACTTTTTGATTAGTCTTCCCATTAACACCATTATATATTAATTCAGACAGATTTTCCATTCATTCTTAATTACCACCCAATTAAACCCACTGCAAACTTTAGGGTCTGTAAAAAAAAAAAAAAAAAAGGGAGAGAGATGCTCCCTCTTTCACCTTGAACCACCAGCGTTGCTGTCCAAAAAACAAAGCACGGTTTAATACACTTTATGCTATCATACAGTATTTAATCTTTTTGTACTTTGGTTCTTTATAAACTAACATTAGAGGCAGGGTATATGATTTCTGGAAGCCAATGTTGATATTTGAAATCACCAAAACAAACACGCCCCTACCCTAAAAGGGTCTTGCCCCTTTGATAGCTCCGCCCCACACATACATAGCTTAAGGAACCCAGTCAACGTGTTCTGTGAAACAAAGCAGTATCAATGTTACACCGTCTATATGGGACGCGAGTGGTGTGACAAAACTCTATAGAAGTCATTATAATCAGTGATGCTAACTTACATGGGACGCGAGCGGTGAGACAAATCTCAGACAGAAAACTGCTGCCGCATTCTATTTATGACGCGCTTACATGAATTTCAAACGATTTTGAACGGTTGCTTTATCATGTCCAGTGTAACTCACATGTCAAGAAGAACCAAATCAAAATTGGCGTCCGATCACAGGCCTTCCACACATAGAGTTCTCTCCAGTGCTGGAAAGCTGATACTATATTTACACGAGCCTTATCTTGCCTTATCGTGCCGCAAACATTTTATTCTTTTGCTTTTTATTTTTCTTTCACTCTGCTCGGCTGTTCACTGAACACTGTCTCCTCCACGTCACAAATAGATATGCCTATTACTGCTGAAGTTTGTTTTGCTGAAGGGCCCCGAATCTTTTTCAAAGGCATTTTTGAAAAATCGTATAACCTGCCTTTAACAAAGACAAATAAATACTGGAGTGTTCATCAATGTTTGCTCATGTTAGTTAATACATTAACTAATGTTAAAAAATTTCACTTTATTGTAAAGTATAACCATAAAAATAAACCTAAAATCAGCAAGCTTTGACAACAGAATGGAGAATGGCAATCTTATAACAATTGGCCGGTCTAAAGTTGAGATAAACAGCATTAACCTCTGTCAACCATGTCAACATACAAATGAGTTTTCTAAACTTGAACCTATTATCTTATGCAGTCCTGCATCTGTATTATGTCCTCATTTGGCTAAGTAAATATTTTGCTATGTGTCAGGTTGTTGAGGGTCTCAGGTGTCTTCTGTACCTCCCACTGGCTCTGGTTTAATCATTTCATCTGCTCGATTTACCCATTCTTCACAGTCACCACAGGGGTCAAAGGTAGAGGTGGAATGGAGCTGATCAACAGAAAAAGTCAAAGGGAAGAAAGAAACAAGTAAAACCATATTGCTCCTGTCATGATTTCCCATTGGAGTGCCCACAAGCCCCTCCAGAGGGCACTCCATCCAGAACTTCACCTTCATCACAGAAACTCCATTTCCCATATCACCCCATGCCTAAGACTGATTGCACACACCTGCCTGTGAACTGATTGCATCACACACACCTGCACCTCATCACCACACCCACATACTGATTACACACACACATACATAAAAGCCAGGTTCATACTCCAACTCACCGCAAGTTCTTGTTTTCCCAGTACTACAATTCTGAGCGTTCCTTCCCGTGTTTGTTTTTCCCTGTTGTGTTTTTGGACTGTTTACCTGGTTTTCTTGATTGTTTGCTGCCTGCCCGACCATTGCCTGGATTACCATTACAACTCTGGATTATCTATGTTTGCCCCGGATGCCGTTGTTTACCCTGCCTGTCTGACCATAAATAAAGTTTTGCATATGGATCCGCTTGCCTTTGACTCCGTTGTTACAGTTCCTTTAATAAAAAAGATTTTGAAAAATAAATAAAAGAGTGATTTTTTTTTCTTGTACAGTTTTTTCTTATTTTAGATAAAGGTGTGAACTTCTTATTCATACCACTAGAAGGAAACTCTGTGAATTAATTATTCTACAAAAAAAATTATACAATAATCGGGCATGCAGAGTCTTCATATCACCTTCAGCTACATGTCATTGAAGGTCCTTGCCATCATAACATCCCTTTATGGGAAAAAAAAATAAAAATTCCATCCCCATATTTCCTGCCAATACTATTCAAACATTTACACAACACGTGGCTAAAATATTTCAAGGAACTTTTAACAGATTTTACGTTCTAACCATGCTTTTCCCCTCTCCATTGTTTGAACAGCCGTTTCCATGGACTGTTTGTTGACAGCCGACAGCAGCTGATATGACAACACCATGGTGTCCAAATACAGGCACTGATTCAAATGTGTTTATCCAGTAATTGCCAGCGATGTTGGAGGCGGACCCTGGGCCCTGTTCCAAATGCTCCTGGGGCCCGTTGAGCTCTCTGCAGAGTGAGCTGCGATGAGAAGGAGCAGATGGAAGCATGAGTACTGCAGCGCGTGCCCACCCTCCACTAGCTCTCCCACATCACGGCCTCTGCTCTCATTACCCATGTGCTTAAAACCCCATCACACACTTCTGTGAGATGATTTTCCATCAGGCTATAATCACAGCCACATATTGCAGCTGCTTTATTACTTTTTTGACTTCACATATACACATTACAGCTGGCTTGACTCACACTGGTGCCTCACACAAAGGTCACATGATTTCAGATGATTGGGGTGTTGACTTTGGATGTGTTTAATCTTGTAGTTTGGTTCTCTTGGTTCTTTTGGTAAAAAAAACAAAACAAAACAAAGGAAACAAAAACCTGATTGGACAGCATGTTTAGCAAATGTACAGAACATCCAAAAACTAACCCAAGTTCACGCAAAAATTAAAATGTTGCCATCATTTATTCACCTATTTTGAGGAATGTTGATAACCAGCTGATGGTAGCCATTGACTTCCATAGTAAGGGGAAAATGCAATAGAAGTCAATGGCTATCATCAACTCTTTCTACCTGGTCTCATGGTATAAACCTAACTGGGTGCTAGACACAAAATATTTACCAACAAGTACATATCACTGCAGTTTCCAAAAGAAATGAACACTAGAAGCAGTAAAATTCTGACACCTTTTATTCCTTTTCACTCAAATTCAGAGTTTCGATTAATAAAGCGTAATTTTCACAGAATTACTTAAAGAATATAATGTTGTGACTTCAAAACAACGTTAATATGCTGGGATATTTTAAAACTAATGCTTCTGAATGTTAGCTTCACACATATCCAGCTTCATATCTATATGTTTTCATAGATTGTAGGTTTGTTTGGTAGCTAACGGAGTACGGAGATGTACCTGAGAGCTCCGGTTTGAATCCTATATAACTACGGTTTGACAAAACAGTTCAAATCTGTGTAAAGGAAGTTGCATGGCTGCATCAACAAATGCCTTTTTTTATATCAGTTTTGCATTTGTTAACACTATCAGGTAGGTTTAGGGTTGGATTTGGTGTAGGGCATATTTCCAACATAATTCAATTCTGGGCCGCTGCAATACATACCTACCTGTATATCAAGTAATAAAAATATGCCAGGTACTGAACCAGTGTTTTAGCTCCACTCAGTGGACATTTCTTGCAAATTTCTTGCAGTAAGGCACGTGTTGCACAAAAAGTGCACAGAGGTACATATTTTTATAAGACCAGATTGAACTCTTTTTGTTTCCAGCAGAAGAAAAAAAAACTCATACAGGTTTGGAACAATTGGAGGTTGAGTAAATGATGACAGAATTTGTATTTTTGAATGAACTTCACTTTAATGTAATGTTTTTTTTTTTGCTGGAACCGTCCCTTTAATAACAGTGTGGATGTTAGAAAATGCTATCTGTAATATTGCATTTCACAGGGCGCCTCCCACTTGAATAACAATTGAATTTTTAAGCGTCGATTTTAATGATCATTAGTTGACATAACTGGAGCCTGTGCAAAAATAGATCAGGTCTATGCTGTCACCACCTGTGACATTTTGAATAAAGCTAGCTCAACTACTTTGTGACTCCTCAGATCAATTATTTTGACACCACCGGAGCGAAGAAAAAAATGGTTAAATATTTATGAATGTGTATAATCACAGAAAGCATATCGGCAGGTGGGTAGATTAAAACAGGGTCTCGTAGTTCAGGAATAGCCTGGAGGAAAAACTTTATTTATTTGTTGTCACCAGGAATGTGATTACAAACTTGGAATGCAATTCTGCACAGAATCATGACATCGCCATCAGACGCACAACAACACATTCGACCTCTGCACAATCACATAGCAGTGAATCACACACTGATAGATTGCATACTATATTGCAATGTAAATAGTATAAAAGGTATTTGATATGTAGAGCAATAGATCACAAAGTATCTGCTTGCGTTGATTATTAAAAATATTAAACCATATATATGAATCAAAAAATAATGCTTCATCTGGTTTAAAATTATATCTCCAACCAATTTTTGTCAAATTTGCCATTTTCAACAAGAGGGAAGCCCACAGAAATATTTCAATAATATATGACTCCCTACAGCAACACAATGCATTAAAATTGCATGGCTGGGTCCACTAGCTTTAGAATATGTCAAAACCTGTTTGTGACCCATCTATCCAGAACACCGCACTGCATACTGCCGTTTAGATTTCACACACACAAACTGTGGCACATACCTGCCATGTGATTTTTACCATCAGTAGAGAACTTCATGCCCATTCCCAACACTTGCAACTTTAAATGCATGTGATACTTTTTAGTTCATATACACCCCAAAAACATACATTTCAACAAAGTTCAACAAATATATTTACATATATATTTACTGCATGCTTTTTTTTTTTATAAATTGTTTTATTAATACAATTTTGAAAAAGGCTTGGCATAAATTACACCAGGAAAACATTAACCATGCAGGTAATCCAGGAGATCCATTAAATCACAATTAACTCTCTCTAATTCCTATCTTTCCATATAATCAGAATATGTTGTTTGATTTCTTAAGTATGTGTGTGTGTCACGGGTGCTGCAGCAGGCAAGACGCTGAGACATGGTCGTAGATTATAACATGAACTTTACTTGATTTAAATGA
>JAUMHE010000043.1:5843811-5854324 GCA_032359235.1 Enteromius mattozi
AGAAATGCATTAACTGTTGTGCAAATGTAAGTACTGTTGTGAGAAATGCACCAAAGCGACTGAGAAAAACTGTAAATTTCAAAGCATATCAACAGAGAACAACACAAGAGTTACACATTCTGATGATGAATGAACATCCAGAAACCAATCAGGGTCAGCAGCTGAGAGGAAGAAGAGGAGTAAAGATTTGTAGTGGAAGAGTACAGAGACAAATCAGAGGAAGAGGCAGAAAATAGCAGATGAACACATATCAGATGAAATAAGGACCACTATAGTGGACAATGTTGTCAATCATGGCCTTATAATGGCTGAAGGGTGCAGCTAAATATTGGGAGATCAACAATATCCTCAATAATTCAAACATTTTGAAAAAGTCTCTTTCAATCAATATCCCACATACAGGAATGTGTAAATTTTGAAATGGTTACACATGACATATATAAGAAGCACAGCCTTCTGCATTTCAGTACAGTAACTGTCCTCCAAACTATAGTCATACAGTAGTTTACATATTGACAACATGACTAAAAATTTGACTATCTTGTTTGTGAACAATGACACAAGGACTTTTCATTATGATGGCACTGATATGTTCATTGACAAAAATACTTGCTTTTGAGAGATGAACTAAAGATTTTTAGTAAGTCACGGGCTTTTGCAGGTAATCCATTATGTTGTGCTGTTTGCCCGAATTGTTTTGAGAAATGCACATTCTTTGCAAATATTAAGGGTGATTCAAGAAAGCGACTGAGAAAAACCAACCTGTCCTCCAACCAATATGCATTTATAGGTCGTTTGTACAATAGCGGTGAAATACGACTCATCAGAGTGTATACTACAATTGCGCCCCTATCAGGTTTAGCTCAGTTTGTAGAATGATGCGTTATAAGATGAGTTGTGATCATGCGATCATGGGTTCGAACCACAGACTGTAAAAAAAAAAGATGGACGACGCAACTCCACTTCCTTCTGTAGCCCTGCTACATAATTTCAGGTTGCATATTTGATATTTAAATGTAGGTTAAAATTGTGTTTAAAAATATATAAAGTAAGGTCAAAAGGTACAATATACAAATGTGCTCAGGGATAACCTAAACTGTTACTGTAATGCCCCTGGACTGTTTGTTGTTTTCATTCCCCATGTGCTCTGTCTCCGTTTGCCCTAGTTTCTGTTAATTGTTCATTGTGTTCAGGTGTCTTGCTCGTTTGTTGTAATTGCCTTCCCTATTTAAGTTGACTTCAGTTTTGTCTCGATGTCCGGTATTAAGGTTTCTTTCGTGTGGTTTACCCTGCTTGTCTGTTCTCCTGCCTTGTGGATTATTAAAAGGATTATTCTCGAACTCCTGCCTCCGTGCTTCACCACGCGAACTCGTGACAGTTATGCCTGTCATTTTATATTTCTTTGTAATGTAATTGGGTGCTTGGTGAAGTATGACCAATCAGGTATTATGAGGGGCGGGGAAAGACAAGAGAACGCAGATGAAAATAGGAGAAATGAGAGATAGGAGACGTCAACTCCATATCTCCCTGTATAAGTGTGTTCTTTAATAAAACAAGTACATTATAGTTTATGTCTAGGGAATTATAGTGGACTTTAAATAACTGGACTTTTGAGTCACTGCTGGCTAAGTTGCTGACTAATTTAAAGTGCATCACAGACATTAACGGGAGAACAATTGGCGGCGAGTCAATGCATCTTGCATAAACTGTCTGGGCTGACTGGATTGAAGGGTCGTGTCGTGGTTGAAAGCGCCTGTGCAGCAAGGAGGACCATTGATGTCTGCCTAGCGTGCTTAGCTATGATGGATTCCGGATAGGAAACCGACTGACTGTGATTGCATAGGATCCTAATTGAAAAGCTCATAACTTAAACACAGGTACCTGTCTCTATCTTATTTTTTTTTTGTCTGCAGCTCATAGGACTGAAGTTGCCATTTGTTTTTGGCCTCTACGAACACAAGCAACGACACATGCCTGCAACAGAAACTGAGGGGTATTTTTTGTAGTGTTTGCCGGCTTAAAGTGTTATATTCGACTGATTTGTGACTGTTTTTTCTTTTCTTTATATTTGCTGACTGCTTGATCTTACATGCAGAGTTTAGAAAGAGGTTACACAATTGTAGTTTGATGACGACTTTTTTGAAATTATACAACTGTAACACAAAATAATTATGCTTTTGCATTACCCTAACCCTAACCCTGACCAGCAACAGATTCTTTAAATTAAGTAAAATTGAGTTTGAGTTTTGATATTTGAACATAAAGGGCATGAAATAGGTAGTAGCACAAGTTTAAACAAATTGAACACAGATTACAGAAGAACCAGGACGTCACCCATAAAATTCCCAGTGACCGGAAGGGGGCGTTACACTTCCACTATAGAAAGTGAAGCCAAAACATTCTCGGTATGGCTGCTAACATCTTGCAAAACTGACGTAATTTGGAGCCAGAGTGCGCAGTAGAAATCAAAAAGTGGAGCCGTGGAATCAAAGTCCCGCCTAAACTCCTGCAGACCCAATCACAAGCTCACAATCATGACACCACACCCTGTTTTTATAGCATCAGATAACTAGTTTAAAGGAAACATTTTAGAAAATGAACACTTGAACATTCATCAGCATGATAAGAACTACCTAAAATTAGATAGTTTATCTCTGGAAAATAATTATTTGAAGTGTAACTTAATTAGTTTGTTTCACATCCCAACAGATTACATGAAAAGGGGCGGGGTTTATGACCTATACTGCAGCCAGTCACTTGGGGCAATCGAGACACGACGGCTTCACGTTTCAAGACTTGTGCGGCACACCCAATCAGAACCCTATAAATCACATAAAAATCATCATATAAAACCCTATAAATCATGATTTTGCATGATTCTTGTAACAGGTTTAGGGGTGGGTTAATGTGGCCATTCGTACAAATTACACCTAGTAAAATATATTTTAATCACAGTGAGATCGGTGTAAAAAGTCTACACACTACATTTAAACAAAACATTTTGATCATTTTGGCTGGCGTACCTTTAAAACGTAAATATAGGTCATAATAAGGTACTTGCAAAAACGACCTATAGAGTCGTTTTTTTGTTGGAGGACAGGCTCTTCTTTGCACTTTATGTTTACTGAAAACCGATTTATTTGGTAACATCACTGACTCAATTAGTTCACAGACCGTATACATCTACAAAGATTAATTTAACTGAGAGATGAAACCACAACTCACAGCCCTCTTGGGCATTGTTTAAATATATTATTGGCTTGCTGAATTTCCATTCTGTGTGCAGCATGGCAAAAACCCACTATTTTTCGGCAAATGCACTCAACAATTATCCTTCCCCTGCGGTATCGTCATTCATTATTTACGCTGGTGACATCCACTTAATTCCACCTATTATAATGCTTGTATTGTCTCAAGTACTTTGGTTCTTTTATAGTAATGGCCATCCAAGGTCAATTGTTCATGGCATTTAAATGATGAGTGCTGCTGAGTCTGAGTGAGACATGATCACTTCAAAGAACAAATGACACTTTGCAGTTTTATGCTTTTGTTTCACAACGAAAATAAAAAGACATTTTAAACAATGAGAATGTAACCTTTGTATTGTTCTTTCAGAAATATTTACCCCATGTTGATTCTTTTTCATTTCGCCCTGTCGAATTACAAGAAAAATGAATGGAAAAACGTTTGGAAGTACGTTTTGAAGCTACATGTGTTCTGTTGCTTGGTAGGATGATAATAACACATTGCAAGATCTCAGAAAGAAAAAATCTGATCACTCCTGCTGGCATGGGGGACAAAAGCTACTGTAGAAAAGGTTATTAAGAACTGGCACATCTCTAAAACTTTCTTGTAGCAAAATGGAAGCACTTCTCACAGATTTAGCCTTTGTGGGAAAATGGCTCCAAGGAAGGTTCTCAAAAAACCTGACCTTAAGTTACACCTGGAGTTTGCTAGAAGCCATGTGACAAAACCCAAAACCAAATGAAAGAAAATGAAAAGTTGAGCTCAAGCATGAGGTATAAAGCTACTGCCATATATTAAGTCCCTAATGAAAGGATCTAGTGGAATGTGAGTGCTAAAATGTTCTGCTCATCAAAATGAATGATGCCATCCATCATAGCAGGCAATATGGCTCAGGTGCCTGGGAGATGGGCATGATGCCTACTCTTCACCAGACAGAGTCAGACGGCTCAAAACCACTTTATTCTGATTCCACTCTAAAAACCAGATCAGTTACACTGCATGAAAAAAAGACAAAAAGAAGTCTTTCATCCTCATATAACTTCTCTTGAAGATGTCATAGTTAAATCAAGGATGCATTTTTTAATGCCAACAATTCACCAGTCGTAAATGTTTTGCACTAAAACACAGGTTCAGTACATGAACCCTGGCACGTTTTTATTATGTTGATATAGGTATGTATTGTGGCAGTTCAAAATTGAAAATATCTGTTGACTGTTGCTAAAAGTTAATGCTTTATCATGTTGGAAATATGTATATAGTATATTTGTTGCATACTCTTTACAAACACACAAAACACAAATCACAGTGAATATGGACACAATAAATACACACACAAAAAAAAAACAACTAATTTATTATTTGTATCCCTCATATCTGAAAAGGTCAGATTATGATTCTTAAAGTTTGACTAAAACTGTTTTCTCAGTTTACAGCCAATTATGTTAAGTTTGTTTTTGCTTACTTTTTTTAAGCATTTAGTTTGGTGAGTTTTTCGACCCTGGTCACAACCTTAAAAAAAGTTTAATTAAATTAAATTCAGTAAAATTCAATATGGGAAAGGCAGACAATAATCAGAGTATATACCTCTAGTGCCCTACTGAATAGACACACGAGGAATCCTTAGCACTACATAATATAACTGACAGCATAAGTCACTGAAATAAAGACAGTAGGGAAGGGAACGGTGGCACAGTAGTGTTCTGCATTGTTTGATACAGTGATGTGTCTTCATGAAGTTCTTTCTCATAGCAAAGCAACAAGAACAATTCAGCTCCCAGATGTCTCAACTGCACTCTGTGTTGCTTACATTGCGTGGGAGGTTGTAACTGATAAAAGCCATGGCAGGTGGGCTTCTCTTTGAAGCCATCAACAGACCCAACCACCAAACAGGACTCAAAACTTTCCAGTCCCCCATAACAGGTGTCGGGCCAAGAACAGGGAATTATGGTAAGTGATGCATGCACAAGTCAACAAAACAACCTCACAGTCAACCAAACATCACCCTAAACTTGTCGCTTAGTAAGGTAATCCAGTTGGAATAAATCAAAAGAGACTAAGCTTTCAGAAAATATAGATGGTTAGCAGTAAACCGCTGACAGCATGTATAGAGCCGTTATTGATCCAGTCGAAGCAAACCACACAAATGCAGGGCTGGCTGACCGGTAGCTATAGCGTAGTGGTTAAGCTGATTCAGTGATCAAAGATTTAATAGAAATGTCAAGTACAGCGCAACGCTGACTGGAAGCAAAGGCTGCACCTTCTAACCCTCACCAAGTTGTGTGCTTCAGTCAAATGTTAATAGCTATTCAGGTCTTGGCTGCTGCAAAATCCCCTTCATCAGAATGGAAATTACCTTGCAACTTTTTAATGGGTTTATAGGGCTTTGTTGCATATAAATGGCTAAGGTAATCAATAACAATGTGTGCTTGTTGAGTCACATGCGAGATCACAATCACACAGGATCTCTATCAGCAAAGACACGCATTTGTATTACGAAGAAAAAGCCTTTACAAACATTCTCCACTTACACTGGAGCCAAGTTCTTTTAAACATACACATCAGTTGACTTTAAGCAAGACATAACACAATTGGTTCGATCCCTCACTCTCTTCTAAACACATTTACCCACTCTAGCATTGTATAATGAAAACTTAATATATAATTATCAATATCACAGGAAACACTTTAGGCAATTGACATTTTCTTAAAAGCATATTCACATAAAATTTTCAATTCTGTCGTAATTTACTCACCCTTGTGCTGTTCCAAAAATGTACGATTTTATTATTTTTGTAGGTCTTCAGATAAAAAAAAATGTTTTGCAGAATATTAGAAACCAGAACATTTTGGTTACCACTGACTTCTAATATACATTTGGAAAATAAAATACAGTTTTGCAACAACAAGAGGATGAATAAAGTCAAAATTATTATTTTTGGGTGAAGTACCCTTTTAACCTTTGCAATTCAGTTTGTTTTCTTAGAAACTGCACACACCCTGAAAATGGAAGTATACAAACCCGCCCTCATGTGATCTCATGTTGAACTTGTAATAATTTGCATTTCAACAGATGGCAAAGTCATATGACGCAGTATGAGTTTGCTACTAAAATGAATAACAACTACTCCCCTTGACTTGAGGAAAATCAATAGATTTTCAGATTATTCAAATTCAAACTTTGCTTTTTTTTTTCTTTGACTAACTGCAACCCCAACATTGCAACATAACTAGGATTTAATCTAGGATGCATGAAGAAGAGTGCATTTTCTTTGATTTTCATTGCAACAAAAGTGAGCAGAAACTGCAACTGTCATGCACCAAAAAAGGGACGAAACGTACCATGAATGTCCATGATTCATTCGCTGTATTCCAAGTCCTCTGATGCCATGTGACAGCTTTCAAATCTAGTACATTCAAATCTGCCTTACATATGATCAGAATGAATGCACAGGAATTTGAGGTAAATCTGAATGTTTTGAAAGCTTGGAAGAACTTGGAATACAGCATGACTCAAATGAAACATTTTGTCTTTTTTTGGAGTCTGACAGACAGTTCTCACTCAATATAAAACACAAGCAAAATGGTATGATGTGATGAACAATTAACTACAGTTTCTTAGTGTGGTTGTAGGATTTGATCTAAAAGATTTGAGATTATATTGCAGTGAAGAGTGAAGAGTGAAGAGAAAATGCATGAGCTGCTGTTAATTGCAACTGTATTTTTTGTTAAGGTCTTCTTGTAATAGCTTCTAAATATCACATTTTTAAAAAATAAATAAACGTTCAAACTTTAAGGTAATTTGCACTAGAAACTGAATAAAAAGTGTGTAAGTAATCACTCAAATGCTTAGAGTTGATGTACATGCTCATGTGGAAACAGTGCTGCTCATTCAACATGCGCACGATCTGAACTCTGCTGAAAACACTTGCGAGGAAGGAGACTATATGGTCCTCATCTTCAGTCCTAAGAGGTTAATGGAAAACAACATCTAGTTATTTCTGAAAGAGAGCGGAAAGGTCAGTAACCGTCAATTAAATAACAGCTTTACGCAATCGACTTAACTTGCTTTAATTACGCGGATGCATGTTTGAAAACGATCAAGATCTTTTTGCGATTTGTCATTTATTAAATAAATGGCAATTACTATTCTTCTTACTGACTGTTCTATTGTATATGTTTAGCTAAATTTACATAGAATTTTATTTTTAAATATTTCTTTCTCTCTCTCGTGCATTATATAGAATTTAACAGTGATTCCCATAATGGATAACATTGTCTAGGTATGCAGGTCTTGAAACAGCCTGTATGTATAGGTATCTGAAAGGTTAACCTGGTTAAGCAGATGTCCAAATGTTCTCGCGGCTGAGGGTCCTTTAGGACCCAGCGGAGAGCTCAAGTGCGCGGCTTGAATACGTTTCATTCCCTCAAACTTACATTTGGAGATGATCGCTTTCAGCAGGTTAGTTGTTCTCTCCCATGCAGGATAGTTAAGCGCTGGCAGCAACTGAATTAAACTGGAGGTTTGGCTGCAATAACTCGCATTATACGGACTGAGTGCCATTACAATGACTTTTATTGACAAAGGCTGGAGTTCTTATCAGTAAAGTATGTTCAGCTGGCCGCTGAACGTTTGACAGACGTGTAGGAGAACCTGTGCATTGCATTCAGACAATTGCTGTGGAGTAACATTTCTGGGACATGATCTGATCAGTAAAGACCGGATTCATTCACTGGATGTTTTCTGTCTGGAAAACTGTCAAGGTGGGTTATTTTTGTCGCTCGCATGTCGCAAAAAAGAGTCTAATCATCATCCATGTACAGGTATTATCTTTGCATTTCTGGAGGAAATCGACTGAGGCAGGTATAAATACTTAACGTTCTGACCCGTTTTTTATATTAGAGATCGTTCAGGTGTTTTTCCTGTCTAATTAGTTATTTCTGACACCTCCAATTTGTCCATTAATCTATTAACGGCTTTATCCAAATGTAGAACTATATTTCCCTCTAAACTACCCATTTTTGGCTACTTATTCATACAGTCATTATGTTTGCTTTCTGTTTTAAAGGAATGCATAACACACTTTCAGTTTGTAATTCGCATAACTTGACCACAAGCTCATATTATTTCATTACCTTTCCACTCCTCATGCGCACGAGCGTTCCAGGCGCGGTTTAGTCAAGACATTGAAGATCAACAGTGTTTTGTCTCCAAAAGAAAGCGTTTTGTCTAGTGCTTTGTTGTTAAAGACTATCACCCTGTTGCTCTTTCTTGTTCACTAAAATAAAGATTTGAGTTAGTAGCAAAAAGCATTTCTGGTTTGCTGCATCAGGAGAATAAGTTAAAAAGACCCTTTTTAGTTCATCAAAATGCAGGTGTTTTTAAGAACTCATAAACTATTGTATTGAAGAACCTGAATGAAACATTTAAATTAAACATCTTAAAAGAACCATACAGCATATTTAACTCAAGAAGACTATACTAATGAGAAGAAAGATCTTTACTCATAGCAAAGCACCATTGAAAAAAAAAAAAAGGATTTTTAATAATAAGAGACTGTCCATTAATCATGAATGTCATAATTGTATAGTGCGTTTTTATTTAAAAATCTAATAAGGGAAGATTACAGATAGATCACGTTTCACTCCCTTAATGATTATTCATCAATTGGCATTTGTTTCCCGCTTAACTGGAGCTCAGCACAGATATGTTACTTCAATAGAGTTAACTGGAAGGACGTGACTCTTGTGTGTATGGGAATGAGAGTAGCACTTTAGACCTCATGTCACTTTTTGTGTGTGTCAGAGCATGCAAACCTTTCAGGAAAGAGGTTTTTAATTATGCATGTTCCTCTGGTATGTGGCGAATATGGTCCGATGGGAAGCAAGCGACAGGCTGATTGGCATTACTCATGGAAAGTATGATGTATTCTTACATGTTTGGAAGAACATGCCAAACACTTTAGACGTGTGAAGCTTCCCTGAAAAGTTTAGCAGCTGTACATGTCAATCTTTTACATGTATACACTCTTAAAAATAAAGGTTCTTTATTGGCATCTATATGCTTCAGTCATAAACATCTACAGAAACTTGCCATTGCACTAAAGGTTCTTTGCAGCTGAAAAGGTTCTTTAGATTATTAAAATGTTCTTTAGAATAATGATAATAATAACGGTTCTTTTTATTGAAAGGTTCTTTTAGGAATCCAAAATGGCTCTTCATTGCATTGCAGTGAAACCCACCTTTTTCATGCTTTATTTTTAAGAGTGCAGATATGCGTGGTGAATCTTTTTCTTACTGACATCATTAACACCATAGCAGATGCTAATCTGTCAGTTCAGAAACTGACAGAAAACAAAGCTTCACAACCTTAAAAAAGATTACAGGGTGCAAAGCTGTTAGAGCTTGTTTCAATTTCAGCACCTGAACAGCTCCAGTACCACTGCGCCCAAAGCTACCATGTAATGCAAGTGGTGGTGTGTGTTTGAGAGGAAGGGAACAACACAGAGGGGGTTAAGGGAAAAAGTAGGAATGATCAAGGCATGTTAGATGCATTGACACTGTGAGGGACAACAAGGTTAGTTTAAAGACCATTGAATAAATAGAAGTATTCGCAGCGGTTTTAGAGGGTTCCTGAGAGGCTGTAACCAAGGCGAACTATGTTCAATGAGTGTCTACAGACTTAAAAACACTTTGGTATGCTTCGGTTGCCTGGGGAGTAAAATACAAGTAGACACAGGGGGGTGTTTCCAGAGGATCTAAGAAAAGAAAAAAAAAGTAAGGCTAAAAAAATATCCAAGCCACCGCTACACTTTTTTTATGTGAACATATGGGAGACTTGTAAACATTCATGGTCCCTTTTTCATAGCAAAATCTCTTATTTTTCTGCTGTTAGATTGCTGTATCTGTTTTCTGTGCACCAGAGAAATAAGAGAATATTTCAAATGGAATTTGCCCCTCTTAAAAGAATAGTGCAAAAGGATTGCCCAAACTTGCATTATTTCTTATTTCTTATAAAAATAAAAACACAAAAGAACCATAAAAGGACTTTATAAAACTCATTAAACTTTCCCTAATCTTTCCCTTAACAGAGCTTCTAATTTATCCTTTTTTGGTCTATGGAAGAAAAGTCATATAGATTTGGAACTTGAGGATTCATCATCAATTAATTATATAAGTACCTTTTTGGTTAAATTTTTCCTTTGACATTTAGAATGTACTGACATTGCAGTTCTCGGAATACATTTTTTTCCAAATAACCAATTCTTTT
>JAUMHE010000043.1:5854424-5867221 GCA_032359235.1 Enteromius mattozi
TTTCAAGGTCCTGGAGTGGCCTAGCCAGTCTCCAGATTTCAACCCCATAGAAAATCTTTGGAGGGAGTTGAAAGTCCTCATGGAGGAATGGGCCAAAATACCAGCAACAGTGTATGAAAACCTTGTGAAGATTTAAAGAAAACCTTTGACCTCTGTCATTGCCAACAAAGGGTATATAACAAAGTATTAAGATGAAATTTTGGAATTGACCAAATACTTATTTTCCACCATAATTTGCAAATAAATTCTTTAAAAATCCTTCAATGTGATTTCCTGGATTTTTCTTTTTTTTCCTTTTGTCTTTCATAGTTGAGAGAATTTAAACTTGCACAATTGGTGGCTGACTAAATACTTTTTTGCCCCACTGTATATATACATATATATATATTATGTTATAATAGATAACTAACAAATGGCAGATTCTGCACTGTTTAAAAAATTAATAAATATAAAAATAGTCTTGACAAGTGAATTTTAACATCACAACAATATAATTAAAGTTATAAAAGATGGATATGGAGATATGCTAAGGATTACATGCCGATATATATATAGGGCAGTATCATGAGAAAAAATGTTTTTACATATGAATCTCAATACCAAGGTGGCAAGGAAGTCACTTCTGACCGATTTTGGAAAGACCCTTATTTGTGATGATCTGGTGCTTCCACTGTCTCCATTCATCTGTAGAAAATTCCAGGAAGCTCTCGTTCCTGTTATCTCCCTCCTATGTATTAGTTTCCTCTCTAATGCAAGCCTGATAAGCTCACACTTCTCAAATTCCTAGTGTTAAGTGCATGGAAAAAAGTCTCTCCCATCTCTACTGTAACCCAATCACAGGACTGGGAGTCTGAAGCTTTATCTGGATTAGGAGTGTGATAAAACACTTGTGTGATATCGGACCGCACCTTATCTATCCCTCTATCCATGACTGCTGCATTTAACTTAACGTCTGTTCTTATGCTTTAGAGCAACCACTATTTCAGTCCTATTACTGACATTTTTTATGAAACCCATGATGCTGACGGCTATAAAGTAATGTCTTATTAATCACATCCTGCCCCGTGCCAGGGGCTGAACGTGGTAATTGGCTCCTTGTTAGACGTCAGCATGATTGACAAAGCACATTTAGAGGCTGCTCTGTCTCATCTATCATGGCTTGTCCCCCTATTTGAGGGGGCATGGACCTAATCAAGTCAACCAATCATACCCCAACATCAAGGATTCCTTATTTTGATGGATATGATGGAGGAGTGCATTCAGAAACCTGTTTTTTCATACTGTATGGCCAATGTGTGTGCTTGTTTTCGTTATTGACTTTAAATGATTGATAGTTACTGATACACTATAAAAAGTGAAAATGTTACTCTAAAGGACTAGACTAGACTGTATGTGGAACACAAAAGGAGACATTTAGTTGTATGTTAATACTGCTCTTTTCCATATAGTTAAAGTTAATGATGACAAGGGACTTTGAAGCCAAATTGTGAAAAAGCACCATAAAAGAAGACCAAGAACAATAACAATAAAGATAACAATATTAGCATCCACACCAAATGACATTAATGTTCTGTTTATTATAAGTGAGCATTGCATAGCATTTTTATTTGTCAACCATATACTTATTGTGTTTGTATTTATATATTCATAATAAATATACATAGTACACACTTATATATTATATAAACAAAAACATTTATTTGGGATTTTTCACAGCACTTTATCACTTTATGTAGTAATTCTTGATGTGGTCAGGCCTTTACTTACTGTACATGGTATATTTTAAGTCTTCTAAAAACCATTTTATAGCTTTGCATAAGGAAAAGGCAGACGTTTATTTAAAAAATCATTATTAATTGATAATCTGTTCACCCAGTGCATCTTTCAAACCTCATTAACGTTCATGCATATTGCGTAAAAATGTGTCACACCAGGTATGCCAACAATGCCAAACATTTCTTATGTGTTGTAAATGATTTTAATATGTGCATATTAAAAAAAAAAAAAAAAAGAGAGAGAAATTTGAAAGCCATGATAGATGGGAAATATGAATACTTATTACCTTCTCTTCAGTTCCTGACACAAAGCTTTTGAATGACTTCAGAAGGCTTAAATGCAGTGCTTGAATCGTACAGACAACTTTGATGAAACTTTTATGATGCTTTTTGTCACATTTGGAACTTGACAGCACCTGGTCATGAGGGTGAGTAAATGATGACAGAAACTTCATTTTAGGTGAACTAGCCCGACAGCTAGTTCTGCCTGACCTGACCCTTAAAAATGACTTTCATTTGCCATAAACTGCTGTGACCCGGTCGATTCAGTCATATTAAATGGATTCAATTAAATATTTAAACTTACCAGTCAATTATCGCGTGAAGCACATTTTGGGCCACCTGACAAAATGTTTCTTGCAGTGTAGCACTAGTAATAAGGACATCTGTCTCTGACATTGAAAGGTCTATGAAATCCATTAAGGTCTGTGAAATATGAAGTACGCATACCATTTCTATATCTTGAAAAAATATTGGCCTCTTTCCACCAGTGCTTGCCTCACACAAGAACAGAATCCTTGAAATCTCAAATTGCTGAGAGACGTTTGAGGGTTGCACTGTGGTAAGGTGTGCAGACTTGCACGGTCTGTTTGTGCCTACAGGGATGTTTGGCTATTTGTCTTCGGTAATAAGCAGGTATTTTTAGGATATTTCTCTATGAAGTCCGTCTCGGCTATAGAAAACACTTGACCTGCACCTCCTCACCTTTTCCAGCGGGCTCCTCGTTATTCGCACAACACCAGTCCTGAAAGCTCCTCTGCTGACACATTCTTGTTTTCCTCTTCTTTTGTTCTTATCCCCCACAGACTGCAGAGAGCATACGGGAAACAGCGATGGACAGGTGGATGATCTGCAATGGCCTCCACTAATGGCTTCAAGAAGGAATTAATATCATTCTTTCACACCGGTGACCCACATTTACCGCAGCTTTGTCAAAACACGTTTGAGCGCCCCTGCAACACAATCAGACAAAACGAAACAAATGAGTGAAATTAGAGCAGCCTAAAGAAGCCAAGTCAAAACTGACACAGATGCCAGCTTTTTTTCCACTTTAAAGTTCAGTGTTACCACAGAGGCGGTCTGCCTCATCATCTTCTGCCTGCTTATTATCTATCAGTCTCCATTTAATGAGGCATCAGAAGACAGGCGCAAGCATGTACTTACTGCTAGTGTTTGTAATACAGGCCCTGTGGGTGAGTTGGTGTCACGCCACACAGCATTACCCGGCCTCATGGGGGCACTATGATGTTTGTAAGTCCCAGGTTTATGCGGAGGACCGTCTTGCTTGGCACTACATGGCCTGCCAGCCTGAGGCCACCGATATGACCAAATACCTGACTGTGTCTCTGGACCCACCCAACATTACCTGCGGAGACCCACCTGAGATGTACTGTGCCCTGGTGAGTATGATTCCTTTTTTTGTTTGTTTTTTTACGAGCTTGTTGAGTGACTAAGAGAAACGCATAACCAGTATACAACAGCACACTACATTGCTTGTATTGCATGGATAGAAAACTTGGTATTCTATATAGGCATTTATTTTCAATAAAAATGAAAGAAATTATCAAAAAGGTTAAATTAATGGATTGCGTAGGGTTAGGGTATAGGTGTGGGGAGGGCTTTGATTTCCCAATATAGTGAATTGTAATTTAAACTCAATATGTTATTATTGTGTACTGTTTTATAATGTACTACAATACCAAGGTGCAGATAATTGCTACTATTTGCAATGCGTTGTATAAATAGCAGAAAATCTTGCTTTTTTAAAGTGTAAAAATATTTTATCCATGCAACATATTACAGAGCTAGACATCTTTTTCCTTTTTTCTTTCTTTAATGTGTACAGTATTGGCTGCGTACATACACTGGCAGAGGCAAGGTCATAAAATGTTCTTTAAATATTAATCTATTTCATGCTCACTGAATTCACAACATACTCTGAAAATCTCACAGATGGCCAACAGAGCTGCAGCAAGGTGTTAATGTGCTAGCATGATAAGTACAGTTAATACCAACAGGCTGAATTATCAGCCTCACATAACAGTATACTAATAAAATGATACTACAAAAATGTGCATACATATTGCTTAATATTTTCCATTATAATACAAATTATTATTATTATTATTATTATTTTCTTGGGCACAAACACCTTTACAGTTTGTGACATTTACAATGAACTGCAGACCAGCAAATCAAGCCTGAGAAAGTGCGAGAGACTCTTGGCATGTAGAGTGACAGATCACCTGATATAAGGGAAATGTGAATTATTTAACATGTTTGAAGGTAATGTATTTTATTCATGAGGGGCTTTATTTAGAAGTGCATCCAAGAAAGAGTGTCAAGCAGTGATAAAATGTAAGAAATAGGAAAGCGGTAAATGGGTCTTCGGTCTCTATGCGCTTTACAGTAGAGACTGGGGCTAGCTGTCACAGCAACTAGAGTTAAAAGTTCAGTTATACAACTGTGCATTTTCTCTAGCAGTTGCTTTGGATATTAGTTTCAATCACCTTGTTAATTAGAATATTTAATAAGAATATTATATAATGATGTTGGAGATAAACAAGAAATCTCCAACATCATCATATTTTTGATGGTCGACTGTTAAGGTATAATTTTGCGACAAGGTAATTTTTCCTAAATATGGTCAGGGCAAGTTATTGTGTGTTTTACAGTATGTGCTATCATTTTATGATTTTTACATTTTCTATAATTTATAAATGTAATAAAAGTCACAATTTTTGTTTGCTTTTTTGTCAGTTTTTGGCAAAAAACTAATTATTTATTTCATGATTCATAACTGCTTTTGCTGAAAAGCCAGCCCAATCTCACGGCAATTCGTACATATTTTATGAGGTGGTTAATTCGTACGACCTCACTTGTACGAATTTGTGCGATTTTTACTAAATTGTACATATATTACGAGTTGCCAATTCGTAGAAATTTGTACGAATGACCTACACCTAACCCCGCCACTAAACCTTGTCACTGGGGTTTAGACAAATCATACAATTAGCACAAATTTTCCACCTGGAATACATACGAATTGGTCATGAGACTGTGTTGGAAAACCCTATAACATATAGTGTGAACCTATAGTGTGACGAGACCAATAAAATGTCAAACTTACCCTACACAAAATTGACTTAATAAAAAATAAACCTACCCTGACAAATATTACACTAGTTGTCACATTACTAGACAATACTATTTCTCTACTACATTATTATGGTAAAAAACTATGAATAATAGTCTTTTTTTTCTGCAATTCTTCTCAGTATCACAAAACAGTTTCTGTTTGTTTAATATATCTGTCCACTGTGTGCACCTTCACATTAGGTAAATTACAGCCAGCTATAGCTTGTTGTAAAATATTGACAGGTTTTCATTACAGTAATCTGACAACAAACTGACAGTCAGTCTAATGGACGTCAGCATTACAGTGCTTCAGGTCAGTCTAACCTATGTAAGGTCAGCATCATTTGAGGTAACAAGCCAGTCACGGAGGTCCATGCTGATCTCGTAGCCGGTGAAGCAATGAGAGCTGATTTTTCTATTCCATCGTGCCTTGGGGGAAGTGAGGTTGGGGAAACAGGGGTGTCATGTAACAGCAATGAGGAGTTATGTGTTAAGTGCAGTGCTCAAGGGCACAATAGCAATGCTCAGTGGTTGCTGGTACAGAACACAGAGTATCTTGTTACTCAGCAATATTTTCTCTTGATGCCTCATTAGGCTTTTTATAGTGGGAGGCGAGTGCAATATTTCTGATATAATTACACAGTTAAACTAATTTACTAACTCCACACCATGGCTTCTATCCATTAAAAGATTCAATCAGTTGTGTTTGCTAAGAAGCTTAAACTTCCTGGCATGATCAAATATGATAAAGGGAAAAGGAAAGGCAGATGGTTAATTTAAGATGCTATCAAATTTTTATGAGTAACCCCCCTAATGTGAGATAGAAGAACACAGATGACTGGTGTAAAGTAAACAAGGAAATAAAGCACTGCTGTGGACCCCATCCCAACATGCTCAACAGTTCACCTTGTGTGGATCATAAATTCAATGAACACACACACACACACGTTGGCACATCTATCGTTATAAGGACTATCCGTATACACAATGGTTTTTATACTGAGCTAATGATATTTTTATCCCTAAATATAACAGTGAAAGAAAACATTCTGCATTTTACATGAAATAATTAAATACAGTAGCACCTATTTGATTTGCAGGGACAGCTGCATGAAACCTGCTACCCGATCTTACGAATGTGCGTATAAAAAAAAAAAAACAAACTAATGGTACACTCTCAGAAATAAAGGCACAAAAGCTGTCACTGGGACAGTGTCTTTTCAAAAGGTACATGTTTGTACCTAAAGGGTCCATTTTGACACCTAAAAGGAAGGTACATATTAGTACTTAAAGTGTACATATTTTAACCAAAAGTGTAGCTTTTGAGTATATAGATATGAAAAAAATGTTGATGGGTAGGATTAGGGTTGTGGGGTAGATGTGTATCATATTAATGCAAAAACTGTGTATTATATGCATGCCAAAGACATGTGTCATATAAAGTATATAGCAAAGCATTTTTGCTTATTAAGTTTTCGTTTTTATTTGGCATACTATTTATATGCATTTTCATGAGATCGGGATGGAAACCTGAATAAATACATAACAGGATATTTAGTGTGTATATTCATTAAAAACATTACATAAATTAGAACATTAAAAAAGCAAGAAACTTTTAATGAGCTAAATTTTATTCATTTGTTAGGACTATAAATATTTATAGTGAACAGAATTATCTTTTGCCATCAGACATATTAAAGTGCACTTTTATATTGTAAGAAATGTTCTAAATAAAACATTTTACAAGAAAACTTTAGAATTTTATTTATTTATTATTTATTTTTACATTCTTTTATATTTTACAATTTCCTTGCAAATTAATTGTGAAATTTACCAACTGTGAATTTTGTTTGAAAAGTGAAAACTATTTCTACACCAGTTTTTTTTTTTTTTTCTTTCACAAAATATTTAATTATATCTATTTATGGCATATTCCTACAGTAGAATCAGCAAATGAACACTTTCATTAGCATGATGCTGCATTCAAATCAGTAGGTGTGAGTTGCACTCTTAAAAATAAAGTTTCTTAACGATGCCATAGAAGAACATTTTTATCTCAATATAAATCTTTGACTGAAAATTTTCTTTGAGGAGTCAAAAATGGTTATTTTATGGCATCACTGTGAATAACCTTTTAAACACCTTTATTTTTAAGAGTGTAAATCCAAGATGATTTTCAGTCAGCACTAGGAAAGCAAAAGAAAATTACTGCAACTTTAAATATAGATAAAACCAAATTAAGCATTTGTATTACGATACATAGACATAGTTACGAGAAAAGTTATTTTCCTTAAAATTACCCACCAGTAGAATTCTGTCTATAGGTGAATAACAGGGTGTATTTAAAATACAGCATATAATTTACTGTTTCTCGAATATTAAGTATGTCTGTGGGGAAATCTGACTCAAACTTATCTTATTGAAGTTACTGTTTTCCTGAAGATGTCTTAGATTTCAGAAAAGTCTGCCCACAGGTAGATTCATGACAGGAATTTTAAGCAGCTAGTGGTGCAAGACTTGAAACATGTTCCTGGGGAGAGAGATTGTTTGAAATAATCTAAGCTAAAAACACAAAAGGCATCTTGTGAACCCAGCCAGCAGTTATATTCCAGTGTGGATCAGTAGTATCGTCTCTAATAACACTAAAGAGAAGGGAAACTTTCATGGCCATTGCATACAGCATTTGCATAATCAGTATTCTGCATGAAAAATAAATGTAAAAACCTTAGACTTGTCTAGCCATCCTTAATATTTGTATTAACATAATATAAACCATTTATATACATTTTGGATGGGATTTATATAGACAGTAAAGGGATTATGGGAATATACATATATAAAAAGTAAATGTTTTACTTATTTTTTTACAAAATCTATAAATTAGGTTAGATTAGTATTTTACAGTAACATTTACTCACCCCGAGGCTATGCAATATGTAGATGAGTTTTTTTCTTCATCAGAACAAATTTGGAGAAATATAGCATTATCACTTGCTCACTAATGGTTTCACTGCAGTGAATGGGTGCCGTGGGAATGAGATCAAACTGCCCATAAAGACATAATAATAACCCATAATAATAATTCCTACATTAACTAACTGTATAGGTGTAATTATCTTAAAATGCTTTTTTTTCAGACTGAGAGCTATTATATTCTTGTTTTGAAGAAAAAAATATATATATTAAAGTCTTTTTATATTGTATGTTGTAAGTGATTTAATAGAATGCAATATACTCTTGAGGCAAATTTCTCCAAATCTGTTCCATACAAAATTTCTGTAACTATTCCTATAACAAACTTATCATTATTAAACATTTAGGTGACATATCATGAAAATCTACATTTTCCAGATTTTAAGTGCTAACATCAGGTGCATCTACCAACCAATCTTTTTCTTGATTTTGCAAGCGACAACGGTGTACCAGTTAAAATGCCATGGAGAAAGTTTGAGCAAAACATGCTAACAGAGCCTCAGTCGATTTATTGATTTATTGAACTTAAATTGCTGCTGAATGAGAAATTAGTTTAGTACTCACATGCCTTTGACAACCACTTTCCGTCCGTGACTTTCAGACTTTCTTTAATAAATTGAAGAAAAAAATAAAACATACTACATAGCTGGTGTGCATAAGATTTAATGCATGACCATGGCACGTCTTTATTACGTTGGTACAGGTACGTATTCCAGTGTTTTTATAATGCTGCTCGAGGTACGTTTTGCAGCTGTTCAGAATTCAAATATCCAGTAAGTGTCGCTAAACATTAATGCTCTTTCATGTTGGAAATATCCCTTACACCAAACCTAAACCTACCCGATAGTGTTAACATGCAAACGTAATATAAAAACATATTTGTTGATGCAGCCATGCTATTTTAACTTTCTTATGCGGATTTGAGCTGTTTTGTTGAATCGTAGTTTCACGGGGTTCGAAACTGGAGTTTTCGTCACCTAAGTGCAACGCCATATCACTTAAACCATAGAGTTAACCTACTGAACTAGAAAACTCATACATATGAAGCTGTACATGTGTGAACTTCTGGTTTTCCTTCTATCTGACCCGGTTTGTCCCACCGTTCATCAGCACACACACTCTGGACTTGGATGATGTTACAATTTATTTTGTTCCTGCACACAGAGCAGTAGGAGACAAACAGCAAGTTCAGTGATGTTATAGTTCCACCCACAGCATTTCTCCATAGCTCTGCTGCCCTTAATAACAGTAAACAGTATGATATTATAAACGAAACAGACTAAAAATAATTACCGTAATCAGAAATATGTCAGTTTCTCAATGACAATTAGACAGGCAGTCCTTTTTTAAACAATTCAATGTTGGGTAACACTTTATTGGTCTACTTTAGACAATCTGCTAACAGTAAGTAACTTTGCAACTACATGTCAACTAGCAGTCATTAGAGAATTAGTAGACTGTCTGCTTAATATCTTCTAACACTTTATTTTAATGAGTCCACAACATACTGACTATCAGAAACTTTGCAGGTATATGTCAAATTATTCTACTAACCCTAACCTACCCTAACAGTCTACTCTGAGAGTTAGTAGACATGTAGTTGAGAATTAGTTGACATGTAGTTACAAAGTTACTTATAGTTAGTAAAATGTCTAAATGGACTATCGAAATAAAGTGTAACCCAAAGTTGTCTTTTTCTTGTCTTTTTCTAAACAAATTTATTTGTGATTGTATAGGACATCTCAAATCAAGCAGGTATAAAATCAATAGAAAGACTAAATATAAAATAAAGCATATGTGATACATAAATTACACAGCTTACATCATCCATTTTATAGAACTTTGTATGCCTGAGAAGTTAATGAAAATCATCATGATATTTCTTAAGTGTTTTTACAAAACACAGTTAAGCACAAAACATTTACTTAAATACAGAAAATACTGCAGAGTAATTTTGTGAACACTATATGATAAAGAAACAATTACCTGCACACAGAGCAGTAGGAGACAAATGGCAAGTTCAGTGACGTTATAGTTCCACCTATTCAGAACACATTTCATCAGCATATGGCAAAATGGCGCACGTGGAAAAGGGTACATCAAAACGGAAATAAAAGTATCAAACATATATGAAAAGAAAACACACTCAACAAATGAATCAATATCTATGATGTTCAAACAGTGCCTGACATTTCTTGTGAAATGATATTTGTAACTTTTACTGTGGAGCTACAACAGAGGTGACTTACACACAGCAGTTCTCCATAGCTCTGCTGCAGATTGTTCGAGCACAGTGGGCAACAGCGCCACTGGCGTAACCAATCGGAAGCGTGATCACATTAATGCAGGATTTATTTAAAGGACCAGAACTGATATTTATATTTGCATAACATTTATTTCGTCACACGTGATGAAAACATTCAAAAGTATCAGCTTTCAAATCATGCATGAGGTTAAAATTGTTTTGAAGTCATAACATAACATTCTGCAACTACTTGTGTACTTAAAAATGTACCTATCAAGCATGCTTTTATGTAAAAAGAAATTTGTATGTATAGGTACATATTTTCAGTTTTGCAGAAATGTATGTAGAGGGACATGTTTCCAATGGGCCTGGGTTGTAAATTCAGCTTGGTTTGAAGTCTGAGATGATGCATTCTC
Organism: Enteromius mattozi; assembly: GCA_032359235.1. Taxonomy (NCBI): domain Eukaryota; kingdom Metazoa; phylum Chordata; class Actinopteri; order Cypriniformes; family Cyprinidae; genus Enteromius; species Enteromius mattozi. Next base: position 5,865,251 of record JAUMHE010000043.1, read on the forward strand.
TCAAATTAAATGTCCATGTTGGACATTGTGTCCTTAGAAAAGTGACATTGGACACTGTTATTACAAAGAGAAAACAAACAGTCATTGTTGGTCTAATTTGTGCACCCTAAATATTATCTCACTCTATATGAAGCTTGAGCATGAGGACAATATGACCCGTGGTTCCACAATAGCAATGAATCTGTTGTGTTTTATGATCTATCACCTCTTTCACTCATTTATCACCTACACAGAGGTGGGAGTCTGGGCTGCACACACACATAGCAGAAGATGGAGTGTATGGGACAGCTTTTTTGCAGCAGGGAGTTAACCCTGATATTATTTTTAGCTGCAGCAACAAGGGAATGTGTCCAAAAACATGTAGATGAGCCTTTTCTCCTCTAGTTCTCTCTCACCTTAAATCTTTAGCTTGTTTGCAACATCAACAAAAATACAGCATAAAACATAAAACAATGCAAAGTTCTCTCCCTTTGTCCATTCATTGTACCGTGCAAACAAACATTCAGAACAAACTGTTAGGGATGATAATTTGATATTGAGGCTTCACAACATAATTTTTCCCACAAAGCTAGATTGTGCTATTAATAAACCAATTTTAGCATAACACATTAATCTTGTTAATTACAACAAAATGTTCAATTACTCTACATCTATTCTAATTGTTTTGGGGAGGGGCCACGAGTACAAGGATGTTCTTGCAAGATTTTAAAGATCAATTATGACTACTAAAGTGGGACAAGCAAAGCACCTAAGAGATGCTGGTACTTTTGTCAAGAGAATATTACATCATTTCAAAGATTGCTGAAAAATCTCCATCATAAATAAACTTAATTGCTTTTTCATCAAATTCTAACAGCTTGTTCTATTTAAGGTATAAACGGTTATGCATATATGACACAATTCCTGGAATTTGGATGCTAAATGCCACTACATATATTAAGTATATGGAGCACACTTACCGTATTTGTTCCAAAACTCTACAAGTCTCTTTCTTCTGCTGAACAGAAAAGATGATATTTTGAAGAATGTGAATAATCAAACCATCAAAAATGTTTGATTACTAAGATTCTTAAAAATATATATATTTTTTTATATTTAACAGAAGAAAGAAATTCATACAAGTTTGAAACAACTTGAGGGTGGGCAAATTATGACCAAATTTTCATTTTTGGATTTGCATTAAAAAAAAATTAATTCATCCCATGATTTACTCACCCTCAAGCCATCAAGCCTTATGACTTTCTTATTTCAGACAAATGTCATCTGAGTTATATTAAAAACTGCCCTGGCCTGTCATCAGAAGTGACACTTTATTTTGATACTCCACTTTAGATATTCTACTAAATATAATTAACTTTGTAACTACATGTCAACTAATTCTCATTAATTTGCAACTACATGTCTACTGACTCTCAGAGTAGACTGTTAGGGTAGGTTTAGGGTTAGTAGAAACAGTTGATAGCAAAGTTTCTGATAGTCAGTATGTTGTGGATCCATCAAAATAAAGTGTTAGAAGATATTAAGTAGACAGTGTACTAATACACCAATGACTGCTAGTTGACATGTAGTTACAGAGTTACTTACTATTAGTAGAATGTCTGAAGTTGATTATAGAAAAGAAGTGTTACCAAAAGGATTGATAGAAACTAAAAATGCCTTAATTCGCAAAAAAAGTTTTATGCTCGTTTGAGGTGGTTTTTGAAAAAGGGTTAATGCGAATAATAGGAGATGGCAATGCATTTTGCAAATAAATTCCTCCAAAAGCATCAAAAATGCCATGGGACTTTTGGGACACTATGGGATGGCAAATCCTGACTAACCCCAACACTAACAGCATCTGAAATGTTGTTATGGTCATGCAGAAATGCCAGAGCCTGTCATTAAAGTATTTCTGTATACACAGTAAAAAACGATGGGTTATTTTTTTAACCCAATAGATGGGTTACACATATTGGGTCATTATGTTGGGTT
>JAUMHE010000043.1:5867619-5878764 GCA_032359235.1 Enteromius mattozi
GATGGGAAGGTGCTATACCAACCCATAGTTGGGTTACCAGTTGGGTTATTTTTAACCCAACTTTTTTTAGTGAGTATAATCGTCTCCCAGAACTGTTGCATGACTACGTTCCCAAACAGCAGGCATGCCCCTCCGGAAGCATTGACAGCATTCATTGGGTTTCGTCTGCTCATTCGGTGCAAGTAATTATTTCTATATGGGGAAATTATTATATTCAGTAGCTTCTCCTAGTTTTTTTAATGAAGTATAGTGGCAGTGTATTAGAAAGTGATTTTGTTGTATATGACTTGTTGGATAGAAATGGTGCATTTTCGCAATTTAATGCCATTTTCGCAAATGGTTTATGCAATATTTAAATTTTATGCAAAGCTAAATTCACAACTTTGGATGGAAACTCGGCTACCTAATGGTAGTCAAGATTTTGAAGTCAAATGAACTGCAGCCATCAATTATAAAAAGTGCTCCACATGGCTCTGGAGGGGGTATTAATACAATATCAAATGTAATAATATCTAGCTTTAGCTAACTGTCATACAGATGTTCACAAGAGAGTGACGTTCCAGTGCATTATATAGGATGTAATTTATTATATTTATATATTTTTTAACACAAACCCATCACTTCTCTACAAAAGGCTTTTATTAACTACCATATAACACAGGAAGTAATTTGACCAGGTCTTTGTCAAAGAGTTGGTAGTATCTATGGACTACCAGGAGAAACTGGAAGTTAATGGCAACTGTTTTATCACCAGAATTCTTTAAACTGTTTTTATATGTGTGTGTGTTCAACAAAGCAAATGAGTTCAGGTATGGAACAGTAAATACCATGCATTTAAAGAAATAGTTTATCTAAAATACAAAAATTAAAGTTTGCTAAAAATCTGTTTGTTTCTTCATTGGAATAGAGTAGGAGAACTTTATCACTACATCACTTGCTACCAATGAATCTTCTGCAGTGAATGGGTGCCATCAGAATGAGAGTCCAAACATCTGATAAAAACATGAGAATAATCTACAAATAATTCAGTCCATCAATTAGGTCAGTTAGGAAAGCTAAATGCCTCCAAATCTGTTCCAATAAAGAACCACACTCACCTATATCTTGCAAGGCTCTGCACAACAAATACTAAGACCACCTATTAGTCCATCTGTTAGAAATTACAGTGGAATACAAATTTGAATTTGCTTCAGAGTGGTCCAGACCTGAAAGCGAGACTCCTTTCAGAGCTGATGAGCTTTTGTAGCACAATAGACAGCAGTGCTCTGAGTCACTAGATTACTATAATTCTTCTGAACTCTGACCTGCTCTCACAGAATGCATGAAAGTGAACAGAGGTGCCAGATTACCATGAGGTCCCCGAGCAGCTTAAACAAGGAAACGAGGATGAGCATGCAGCTTAGAGCTGCTCTGAGATCATCTGAATATTGACAGGCTTTATAGCAGAATTGTCTTTGTTTGGCAATGATAAGCAGAGCTATTTATAAAGTCTCTTGTTTGGTGGTTCAATTGTCAGTCACTGAATTTAGTACAAAACACTCTACGGACAGTGACAACATGACAAACCCTGACAAGGTGGCTCTTGGTTTGAGAACCACACTTAGGCAACTATTCAATAAGGGCAAACAATTTCATGCTTAATTAATTGGCATTAATTGGCATTAATCACTTACCCTTACGTCGTTCCAAACCCATAAAATCTTGGTTCATCTTTGGAACACAATTTAAGATATTTTGGATGAAAATCAGGAGGCTTGTCCCATTGACTGCCATAAAATGTTGCACTTTCAAGGTCAGGAACAGTATGAGAAACATCCTCAGAATTCTCCATCTGCCATCAGTAGTTTAACTGTAACTGTAACATAGGGGACTGAGACGTGCGGATACAATTGCAAACCTCTATTAGAAATCATGGTCGTACAGGCAGGGTCAGACATCAGTAAACAGGTACTATATAAGGGAGGCTAGGCACATGAATAATCCAAAGAGAACACGTGGGTCAGACGAGGAGCAGACCCTATTCAAACGGGGCAAATCCAGAGCAATAATCCAAAGACAGGGCAAAGTCGGTACATACGAAAAAAAAAAAAAAAAACCACAAACAAAAAAAAGACTAGGACTAAGGGGAAACCGCTTTGTGGAACTGGGTTCAACACACTGCCGTCTGACTAACAAATACACACTGCTTTTAAGGGCGAAACGAGTTAACGAGGTAATGAGGGGGAGGGGCTAATGAGTTGCTATGGGAACACCAGAGGGCAAAGAGGCAAGGGAACACAGACAATGGGAGACACTTCAAAATAAGAGTCCTTTGAGCAACACATCAGAACAGGCAGACACAGACAGAACAGTCCAAGATGGAGTGCACTCTAACAATCATAACAGTAACGTTATTAAGCTACAGCTACAAGAAAACAAAAATAATTACTTTATTCAATGATTGTTTCTCCACATCACCGTAGCACCATTTTGGAGAGCATCTGCTGGAATCACACATAGCTTACGCTCTTCTGTGTCAGCAGCAATGCAAGGACACACTGTTTGTACAAATCAAAGCATTCATACACGTAGAACACATATCCTTCCTTTGCTGCTAATACAGAAGAGTATATGCTATGTTCGTCCAATGAATGCTCTTCAAAATGATGCTATGGTGACGTTACGGTGCCAAATAGTTAAAAAATAATTTTTTTGTTTTTTTTATTTCCATACAAAAAGAAATCTCTTCATAATGTTATGGTTGAACCATTGATAGCCGATGGTGTATTCTGGCTTTGTCTTTCATACTTTTCTGCACCTTGACAGTGCAGATTGTTTGGTCAATGGGCCAGTCACAAGCCTCCTGGTTTTCATTCAAAATGTCTTAAATTGTGTTCCAAAGATGAACAAAGCTTTTACCTGTTTAGAACGACATGGGGGTAAAGTGATTAATGACAAAATTTTATTATTATTATTATTTTTAATTTACAAAATTCCATCTATTAGAAATATTGTATATGTCAATAACTAGCTAGCTAACTAAGAAGAGACATACCAGTCTAACGTTATAAATTAACAGAAACTATCCTATCTGATGTCCTATACAGAAAAAGACAAAGACAACAAAGTGCGCGTAATGTGCAGACACAACCTTTGAAGCATCCTAGGTGTATGTGACTTTCTTTTTTCAGACGATTCCAATCAAAGTTATAATAAAAATTGTCCAGACCCCTCCAAGCCTTTAAATGGGTTTAAATGGGTGATAGCCGTTATACTTCAGAAGACGTGAAATAATGTGTGTGTATTAATATTAAAACATCCCTCACATGTCTCCGGGGGTGAATAAAGCCCTCCTATAGTGAATCCATGTATTTTTGTACGATATCTATCCATTTCCCAAACTTAAGAAGCACATTTCTCTCACGTCTGCTGTCTGTGAAAAACCGGAAGCAGTCCTGGTGGATGATGTAAGATGTATGTGCCGCGTGATTAGTGATGAGTGCGGACAGAGAACAAAAAAAAGCCAATCATGAATGAGAAGCACAAACCAAGGATTTGTAAAAAAAAAAAAAAAATGTAGGAGGATTTCGATACAAGCCAAGAAGAGACTGCTAAAGTAAGAAAACGTTGTTTTCTTTGAAACTACATTTCCCAGAGGCACACGCATGATGCATACATCTGCCGAGGCTGTTTCCGGTTTCAACAGACAGCAGACGTGAACAAAAAGAGCTTAAGTTTGAAATATGGATATTTATCGTACAAAAATGCATGGATTCGCTACAGGAGGACTTTATTCACCCCCGGAGTCGTGTGAGGGACGTTTTATTACAAATACGCTAACGTTATTTCACGTCTTATGAAGTGTAATGGCCAATCACCCATTTAAAACCATTCAAAGGCTTGGAGGGCCTGGACATTTTTTTTTTTTTTAAACTCCGATTGGATTTGTCTGAAAGAAGTAAGTCACATACACCTAGGATGCTTCAAAGGTGAGTAAAAGACAGGATAATTTTTATTTTAGGGTGAACTATCCCTTGAATAAGGTTTCCCAAAATATAGTACTCTTATAATTTTATTTCACCACTCGCTATACATTATTTTCTTGGTGTTATGGGAAAACCAACCAGACATAAATTACTGGGTATCAACTTGCCTTATCAGTCTCATTTCCCCAAAAAGCCAAGTTGAAGCCAAGATCCGGCAAATAAATTAATGAAACTAAGGGCTTTTGGCAATCCAGCGCAAACGGTCTGCCAGCAACGCGCTCCAGACGGCAAGGGATTCCTTTCAGAGTCTGGCCTGCTGGCTGGCACTGTGAATTTCCCATCCTCCTTCTGATCTGAGCGGCTTGGCAGTCTTTGAGGCAGAGCCTCATGAGCATGTGTCAGACCTGCATCCGAAGAGAGTGAGTGCTGGACTGAAGGCTTGTTCAGGATCACAGGGGTCACAGATGCTGAAAGCCTCTTCACTCAGAGAAATACAAAAGCACTGAAGCAGTTAAAAGACGCATTTTTTTGGACAGTTGCTGGAGAGGTAGTTTATGAGTAATGTACTTCATAAAATGCCACGGTCATAAACACTGGAGCACTTCATGTGGCATGTAGGGACAACAGTTGCTTTAATGACTTGAGACTTTTCTTTAATACAAGTACTGGTGTCATTCTTCAACTATTCCTTGTGGATTTGTCAGCCTGAGGTGTTGCTGGGCCTGAGAAACCTGTGTGAGTGTCTGAAGAAGGGGAAATTACACTGTCCTGTCTAGGTTTGACAGTGAAGGTAGAGTAGCCACTCTTTTACAATGCATTATGTAGTTGAATATTGAATATTATATTCAGGGGTGCACATACGTTTTTCAGTCTGGTTCTCATATATATATATATATATATATATATATATATATAAGTATGTATTAGTAATAAAATAATAGAAATAATAGAATTATCACAACAAGATTATTAAATAATAATAATACCAAAAATATTAAATAATATTAAATAAATTGGGATAGTATTATTATGTTATAAAAATGAGTGTTCAATAAAAATACAGTTATTTTATAGTACACTTCAAAATTACAGTGCTAATGTTTACTTTTAGTTTTATTTCTTTTTTACATATATATAAATTGTCCTCATTTTTTAATTTAAAATCTGCAAGGTTTTATTTTGGCAAGTTGCCGGTAAGTATGTATATGCGCTGCCTATGTCTTTTAGTACTGCCAAGTGAAGCACATCAATATGAAATGTGGCAGTGTTTTGCTCTGAAACCATCAGTGCATTGCCTAGATTTATGTTTTCAGTTTTCAAAAAATCTTATACAGTATTACTGATAGGCGATCTTAAATGGTGATGACGAGTGGTCTGAACTTATTTACCCAGCACATTTTTTTTGTGTGGAAGTACCTTATTACGACCTATATTTACGAACACGCCCTCTAGCAGGCGTAAAAATAATGGCAATTTCGTATTGCGTCTGTCGTCATGAAATGACGTTTGACTGTCATTACCAATCAAAATGCGTGTTTGGTTTAAATGCAGTGTGTGGACTTTTTCACACTTTTCACACTTTTCACACTTTTCCAAGCACTCCCTCCTTAATATACCTAAACCTACCCCTAATCCCTAAACCCACCCATCTCCACCCCTAAACCTACCATTCTCCACCTCCTAGATGTGGATCCAACAACACCCCCTGAATGCTGTGGCATAATAGCCCTATTTGTCTTATTTTGTCGCTATGTACAAACGACCTATTCGAGGGTATTGGTTTGGAGGACATGTTGGCACCAGTGCAGCCAACACATTCTCACATTTCAACTCGTCACATTTTGACGCTTGGTCAAAACCCTTTTGCGTCGCTTTTTGAAACTCAAGGTACCCCTTTTTAGTTACTTTTCAACGTGAAGGGTCCTCCCGTGGTTTTAAATCGGAAACCCTTAGTGTCAATATGCCGATGCGATAGTTTTTTTTATTTTATCGTCATAACAAAAAAATTGAGAAAAACTAATTGTGTTGATTGGACTTTTCACTGGTTACTATACCCTGCTGTGCAATTCGACAAATAGCCCTGTTCTCTCCTTATTAATGTACTACAGAAGACAATGATTTTGGGTGTTTAAAATTTTAAGAACTTTTATTTAGTTATTAAAACATTTTTTTATATCAGAGTCTGGCCCTTTTTATATTTCTTATATCAAAAGCTTCTTTTGGTGGCAGCTCTGCAATTTGTAGTATTAATTGGCAGCTAAAAAAGGATTCTTCCTAAATCTCTTAGTAGCGTCACCTGCTATAGTCTTGTGAAAACACCTTGCACATGTGATGTGTAAAACTGTTATTATGATAGATTTGTTGAAATCCTGTATGGAGAACTTCTTGGGAAAAAAATACTTGGAGAGATCTGGGGTGTGTTTCCCAAAAGCATTAACCAACTATAATCACAAGTTATAATAAAAGCAATTTACAGCTTTACAATGTTGTGTGGTTGGAACTACAGTTCTCAGCTTATGCTTAGAAACATAATTTCTTGTCATACAACATGAGGGGCTTTTGCACCGCCTGACAGAAATAGTGCAAAATCATGATTTATAGTGCATATACATTTTAGATAAAATGTACATTCTTTGGATTCGAACCCCTGATCATATGATTTCATAACATCGTATATAACGCAATGCACTACCAACCCCCTTAGTTACTGTAGCTCCCTCGGCAGGGCTGTAGTAGTCCGGACTCAAGACATTTTTCTTTCGTCTCTGACTTGTCTCGGACTTGTTGGTATTTGCACTCAAACTTGGTCATTGGACTCGCCAAATGTTCTTGTTGGTCTCGGCCGATTCCAGCAGTATGCCTTTTTTCTCCTTCAAAACAAAACCACACTTGCATGTCGCACCTAAAAACGTGTGGAAAACGGTAGGTGTGACACTTTCTACTTCTTTGCAAAGCACTCTGTACTCGCCTGCGCTCTATGCTAAATAGATTTCCAGCACTAAAAATCTATTGCAATAGCTCTACTAAATTTATTTTTTAAAATGGCTATCCTTGTACAGCTATGATCAGCTGTTTCTCCATCTTGGCTGAGCTTTCAATGTTGTTACAGGAAAGGATGAAGCTGATTGGTTGCTTCTTGTCACATGACCCCCGGTACACTTGCTGCTTTCTGAAAAGTTAATGTTTCTAATTTAATTTTCTACCTGTGTTTTATTAATGTCTTAACCTACCCCAGCCCTAAACTTACCCTTTACAATAATGAAATACTAATTGTTGTACAGTGTGACGCTGCTTTTATGTGTGCATGTCCAGTAGCGCTAATAGTGAAGTGAGGTGAAGTGACCATACTTGGAATTTGTGCTCTGCGTTTAACCCATCCAAAGTGCACAAACACACCGTGAACAAACACCCAGAGCAGTGGGCAGCCAATGTTCAGTACCTTGCTCAAGGGTCTTACCTCTGTCGTGGTATTGAAGGTGGAGAGAGCGCAGGATATTCACTCCCACCATCTACAATTCCAACCGGACCTGGGACTCGAACCCGCAACCTTTGGGTTACAAGTCCAACTCCCTATCCATTAGGCCATGACTGCCATTCCAGCCTTAATTGTGCGCAATGCGATGCGTCGTATCCCGAGATTTGCGTGAGCACACTGTGCGAAGGCATCAATCATTTTCATTTTTGACCAACAAACGGAGTTGCTCACTGTCTTACAATGCAGTGTAAAAACCTTGTCGCACAATGTTTTTGCATAGTTTTGGACACAGAAGACCAGCAAAAGTGAATTGAATATTCAATGGGGTTATTTATAAAATATTTAAAAATAAATACGATGGGTGACAACATCCCGGATCAACACTGTTCATGTATCGCAGGGTAAAATTACATTAATGTACATTTAACCAGTTTAATATGAAGAGACAGTGTAGACCTTTGTTTGTTCATTAGCGTGTACTCACTAACATTAACATTAATGTCTCTATTTTTAACGTTCTGCTTGAACAAATGAAAATTGTACCTTAATGAGTGTATGACAACCAGAAAATGAATGTTTTTGTCTTCATTTGGATTGAGGTTGAATGCTTAGGTACATTTTGCTCTGTCTTGTTCGGATTCAGGAAATTTAATAAAATTAATAATATTGCCTAAGTACCCCAGACACATTGTTTTTCCTTTTTTGAAGCATAAACCCCACAAAAGCGATGCAAGCTTCGGGTCTTCCAATGCTTCTCTGAAACCTACAAATAACCGAGTTCCACTCTCTGTGCAACTGATACTCGACTGCCATTGACTCATCTGCGTTCGAGGGGAGGAGCTTACCGATAGGTCAGTTATAACATATGCTTTGATGGTTCATATTTCAGGGATTTGGACAAATGACCCATACGAGTGTATTGGTTGGAGGACAGGTTGATCTGAAGAGTGTGCATGTCTGTATGTGCTCTAGTACCACAGGGGAACCCTAACATCTGCATGTTGCTTATTTTACAACAATAATCTAACATTACTTTGATCTTAATTAATTAGCAGAAGTTATCACACCACCACCTGATCGATATCGTTAACGAGCATGAGCGTGAATATGCAACATGGATGTGCGATGGCGTCAAACGGATGTTAATTTTTTGGTGCAAAAAGCCCTTGGGGAAACAACTGTCTAGCTAGTTAGTTTCTCCAACAATGCATCATACCATTGTAATTAAGCAAAGAGTTACATCACAGTTCAAGAAATGCACCCCTTGTCTGTAATACCTGAAAAAACATGTTAGCTTTTCCATTGGATGACACAAGACCATGGTTTGAAATGTGACATCTTTGCTCAAGGAGAGACCAATAATAATTACTCTGAAGCTGCGTGATAAATGGCATCATGGCAATGCTGATAGATTGATGACACCAGGAGAAGATGGAAAATAAATCAGTGGACCACCTCTAGTAGCATATAACCCACTTCACGGTATTAATTCGAATTTCTGAACACTACACTGAAAATGAGCATCACAATTTGACTGATTCCCTTTTAAAAGTAGTATTTGGCTATAACTTTTTGACACACACTACTCTGAAAACCAGCATTACAATTTGATCACTACCATTATATATTTATGCAAAAAGAAAATTGCACACAGCTAATAAAGAAAGATGCAAAAATGAAGCTGATGGCGTATTTATTGTATAGAATATACCGGCATGGGTGAATGAGGCCAGACATGATAGACAGCCAAACCCTGAGATATGGAGTCAAAAAGGTGCTAAGGGACCTTTGACAACACTTGGTTTGGTGTGAGTTAGTGAGGACTTAATATTAATCAGAATGAGTCACAATGCTTAAACTTATCTTCAGTTTGAGTTGAGCTGATTTGAGCAACAGCTCATTAATCATGCTATGAAATTTCTATGACTAACCCTACAGTAAAGTGGCAATCAAGAATACATGAATAGTCGGATGGTTAATCAGTTGAGTCTGTTGTATAATTCTCTTCATAAGTGTGACATATTTAAATTATTAGTGAGGGTCACTTGTTTTACAGAAACTACCACTGTATTGTTTTATGCAACAAAGAGAGCTTAGAGCTGTTATGACTCAGAGCTGCATTTGTGTTATACAATGAAATAACAAAGAGGTGAAAGGGGAGTAAAGCATCAGGAGGGCAGATGTGAAAGTTCAAGGAGCGCAAACATAACAGCTTTGTTGTGGTATGGGTGAACAACGGTGGTGATGGGTTCAAAGGTCACTAGCTTGCTGGCAGCCCTGCCATGTGCCACACATGAACCTCAAGGACATTTTATGCATGAAGCAGGAGAAAGCATAGAAAAGATATGATAATGATATATTCATGGCAGCAGCGATGAAGCATAATATTCATCACTTGCATGCACTGGGCACAAATGAAAATGCAATGCTTCTGTTGTAAGGACATTTCCACCACAGGGTTAAAAAAAGCATGCCTTGGTAAATAATTAATTAACTATGAGATTTAAAGAAAAACATTACTGAATTATAAGTCATAATAAGGGAAAAAACATTGAACTTATTAGAGAAAAGATGCAAATTTTGTCAAAAGATTGACTTTTTTATCTCATAATTATAACTTATTATTATGTGATTTTTTGATATGGCAAGGTCTCATAATTGATATTAGAGATTAGAGCCATTATAATGCAAGCACAAAGTCACAGTTTTTCAAGAAAAAATGTTGAGAAAAAACAGATTTCGAGAAAATAAAACGTTACATTTACAGGAGAAAAGAAAAAAAAGGCAGAGAAATGCACTCATGTCATGTTCACTTTAGCTTGTTGGACAGTATGATACTGTATCTACTGGTGTAGGTCATAGAGTAAAGGCCCGTTCACACCAAGCATGATAATGATAAAGATAAAGTTCTAAAAATCATGTTAAAGAATAGCAGGGTACACACCAAAACCATAACAATAAAGGACAGAGAAACAATATCGTTGGGGATTATTTTCAGAACAATTTTTTCCAGCTGATGAATGATAGAAACATTGACAGCCAGTCAGAATCATTCCTGCTATCACACGCTTGAGAATTTAAAGCGGCAGACGATATCGTTCGGTGTGGATGCAAATATAGTTATCGTTATCGTTACCTTTATAGTTATCGTGCTTGGTGTGAACGGGCCTTAATGCTTGTAGATGTGATCGACCCAAGTTCTTCACCATTCTCTAGGCCGTGGCTCTTGGGTGGTGAACTCAAGAAGGCGCTCTTGTAGCGCAAACTCAGGGAGGAGCTCTGGAAGCGCAAACTCAGGGAGGCGCTCTGGAAGCGCAGGCTCTAGGGAGCGCTCTGGAAGTGCAGGCTCTCCTGGCCGAAACTCTGGAGCAGGACCTGGAAAGGGTTAGGGTTTCAGGGAAAGGGTTAGGGTTAGGGAACCAGTTTCACAGACGGCACTCCTGGCCGTGATTCAGGAACCAGTTTCACTGACAGCACTCCGGGCCGTGATTCAGGAACTAGACTCACAGACGGCACTCCTGGCCGTGATTCAGGAACTGGATTCACAGACGGCACTCCTGGCCGTGATTCCGGAATGAGTCCGCAGGATTCGGACGGCGCTTGGAGCAAGCGAGCCTTGGATGGAAATATAAATATAATATATAAAAAAATACACTAGCAATAAAATAAAATAGAATAAAAAGAGAATAGAAGTAGAATAGAATA
>JAUMHE010000043.1:5878864-5917212 GCA_032359235.1 Enteromius mattozi
TAATGATGGTGGTGGAGCTAGTAGTGGCCACACAGTCATATGTGTACAAAGAGTACAGCAGGGGGCTCAGAACACAGCCCTGGGGGGCTCCAGTGCTGAGAGTGAGGGAGGCTGAGAGGTGTCCGCCCATCCTTACTGCCTGTGGTCTGTTTGTACGATCTAGATTGTACGGTGCTGGGGCGGCGCGCACATATGAGGCTCTGGGCTGAAGACTGGAACAGCACTGGGTGGAGACGAGTGGTCGGAACTCTTGAAGGGGTATGTGGAGGATTCAGGTGGGGTGTGAGCTGGCCAGCCTCGGAGGGTTTCGGTCTGGATTGGACAAAGCATTTCGGAAAAATCCGCTTCTACAAAGAATTTAGACTTGTTTAAATCTAGGACATGATTAATTAACTCGCTCAAGGAAAATGCATACGTAGGAACATCAGGGTTAATAATGTCTTTGTCCAATCCAAATCGAAAGCATACACCGAGACATTCATCCGGCCAGCTCACCTCGGCGGAGATGTCTAGAAACTCCTCCACATACTCCTCCAACGTCCGCCCACTCTGCCGCAGACACCACAGTTTGTCCTCAGCCATAGTAAACTGTGTTTGGTCGGTCCTCCTGTCAGGACACATGGGGATCAAGACACAGGGCGAACTAAACACAAAGTCTGACAGATTGACTAATTTTTTGTGGACTGATTAATTGTTCACCACAAAAATAGCGATGTGAGCTAGCAAAATAAATATATAAATTTTTATTTCGGACAGACTTTAAACCTGCGTTTTAGCACCACTCGGTGTTTCACTTTAAACCTGCCGCAAAACGTGCAGTAAGGTAAGTAAAAATTGTGTTGCAAAAACGTATTTAGAGGCACATATTTCGTAAAAAGCATAAACACAGCATTAACAAAAAATATCTAAAATAAATAGGGCAAATGAATAATTAATAATTAAATATATAAATAAATGAATAAATTCAATAAAATGAATCAATGTATAAATTAATATTTAAATAAATATTATTTTAATACTTTTTTTTCATATTATATCACATAAAGACATAGGCAGGAAATAAGTCAACCCAACCCAACTCCATGTGCTGTTAAAAAAGGAGAGACCAAGGACTAGCAGAGTGAAGTGGTGGGAAGAACTGTTGATTGAATTCTGACAGCTTGGTGTATCCGGTCTCTTCCACCCCCTCTGGGTAATGAAGTGGTGTTAAGTTTACCCCAGCCGGACGAAGCCCCATGGGATAGATAATGAGGCCAGTTGTTAATTAATGTGAAGTTCTCCTGGTCTCTGTGTGCTCTGTGAATCCCAATTAGTCTGAAGCTTAACAACATGTTGCACTTGATTTTTTTTAGTTCACTTCAAAGCTCAGGCTCCTTCTGCTGTTTTCAGAGTCCCTGCTTTCTCCGAGTCTTTATACAAAAGGGAATGTTGGATTGCATGGAGGAAAGACAGCAGTGTGTACACTTCTGCTTAGACACAACCACAGCTTCTACCACTCACACGTCAAATCATTATAACAACACCATTCTAACTAGACGAGACAAGTCATTTATCTGTCTGCACTAAATTTCAAAATGCTGCATGATTTAACACAATCACAACCAGCCAGAACAGCGTGTGGAAGAGTTCTGTTTGTGTGCACCGATTCTCAGATTCACAACACTCTGCACAGCAGAAACCGCATGCCTTGTATTTTTATGACTTTGCGATGCTTCTCTAGACAGCTTCCTTTTTATGGTTTTCCTTGTGGAAGATGAGGAATTTGTTTTGTAATATATAAAACGTTTAACTTAGAAAATCTTAGAAAGTCTCTTCTCACAGATGTTGTATTATTAATATACATACATAGGTCCTACATGCCCTGACACTGCAGAAAGAGAAACAATGCAATAATAACAGAAAATAATACTTATGAAAAGCCAAAATAATATTTCGATAGTCCACTTTAGACATTCTACTAACAGTAAGTAACTTTGGAACTACATGTCAACAGTCATTAGAGTGTTAATAGACTGTCTGCTTAATATCCAACACTTTTTTTGATGGGTCCACAACATACAACATTTTATTCTACCAATAATTCTACCAATTTATTCTACCAACCCTAAAGCTACCCTAACAGTCTACTCTGAGAGTTAGTAGACACGTAGTTGCAAATTAACGATAATTAGTTGACATGTAGTTACAAAGTTACTTATAGTTAGTAGAATGTCTAAAGTGGACTGTCAAAATAAAGTGTAACCCAAAAAAAAGCTATGTCCACATACTGTACAAAAGTTTTCATTTCTCGTTGACATAATTTTTTCAGCATTATTTAATAAATAGAAAGTTAAAACTGAATTTTATGCTACATTGTTATTTCTAGTTCAATTTAATACGTTCTTGCTAAATAAAAGTATTAATTTTACTGTATTTGTTAATGGTACGGTAAATAATGGCAGCAGGACTGTTGAAATCCATCATTTGTCCCCCACATCTCTTCAGAACCGTGTTGTGTTTCCTTTGTGACCCAATGCCACAGATATTTAACACGCTGATATCCTGTGGGGATTTACTTGGCCTGGATCTTATCATAATGTTTTCATTTTACGGCCAATGAAGTGATTTCCAGATATCCAATCGGCAATCTGTCAGTCCCACGCCACAGATCTTATTCTGCAGCGTATGCAGGTCTCGCTGGCTTCACAGTTCACCACCGCTTTGCTTCATTTCTCCCATGGTCAGTGGGGTAAGTCCTGCGCTGCAGTAAAGCACCTCGATGGCTATGGACCATTAAAGTGCTATTGAGTTTCTGTCAAATCGCCAGCACCTACAATCTCTCACTGTCCCTGCTCTCAGCCCTCTCCATTATCAAGCCCCTCCAGCCAGCATGGCTCAACATCACCATAGACATAGCTAAGACTGCCATACCTTGACAGAGTCTGCATTAGTTTCAGCCATCGAAACCTTGCTTTAAGGTCTTTGTGAGGCAGGATGTGATGTATCCTTGTGATTCTGGGCGAACCCATAACCTTTCATCAATATAAGCCTTAGCAATTCTGTTCCTCTGGGAGAGATTGGGAACTCAATCTCATAGTTGCTTGTGAAGACCCTTGTAGTAATTGAAACGAGTCTCTGCGTCTTGAAACAGACGAGTGAATCCTTCCTATAGCAGTGGGGAAGGCCTTTTTTTGCAGAGCAGATAAGGAAGAAATCATTGGTTAGAGAGGAGAATGATGTGAAGAAGTCTGACACATAACAAGGGATCAAGGTTTGGCTGATGCAGTTACTCCTGCTGGTAGATAATAGTACTACACCATCTGATTTTAAAATCTTTTCCCATTGGGGAAAATTGTGGGGGGCTATTTAAAATAAGCCATGTATTCTGACTAAACACATATTTTGCATCCAACATATACAGTATACATTACTTTTTTTTTAATAACAGATAAGAATAGTTACAGAAAAGTTCATTCAAAACTTTGATTTTGTTGCTTCCTCACAAGAGATTTGGAGAAATTAAGCATTACATCATTTGCTCACCAACTGGTCCTGTGCAGTAAATGGGTGCCGTCAGAATGAGATTTCAAACAGCTGATAAAAACATCACAATAATCCACATGACCCCAGTCCATCAATTAATGTTGCAACATTTCATTTTTTTAAAAAAGTTATTTAATTTTTAATTCCTCTCTTTGCTTTCTTATTTGTTTATTTATTTATTTACTTTTATTTATTATTTTATTTTATTTTTTAATTTTATTTATTTATTTTTGAGCCACAAAATTTGTATATACAATATTTATTTATATATTAACTGGATCAATGGAACATTTAAGAGTTTGCATATTATTGAAGATTAATTATATTGTGAAATATTACAATTGTAAGTTTTATTTAAGCATATTTGAAAAGGTCATTTACTCCTGTGATGGCAAAGTTTTTAGCAGCCATTTCTCCAATCTGGGTGTCTAATGAGCCTTCAGAAATAATTATAATATGCTGATTGGATGCTCAGGAAACTTTTCTGATTATTGTAAAAGCTGAAAATAATTGAGCCGCTTAATGCATTTAGGTATTTGCATTTTTTCAGGATTCTATGATGAAAGGGGAAAAAATACAGCAATTATTTGAAACAGGTTTTTCTAATATTAATATTTTATTATTATTTTATTTCATAATTATTTCAGTTAACCAGTGTTAGTTTAATAATGGAAATATTAATACATTTTCTGGCTATAACCAGACTCATAACCACAATGTTATTTAATTTAATTTGTTTTTGTTGTTGTTGTTGTTTGTTTTGTTTTGTTTTTTGTTGTTTTTTTTGTACTGTATCAATGTCATGACAAAGATTTCCATAATTAAAGAAACCGAATTGTAAGTAAAATATTAACAGTTCTGCTTTGTAAACTCCACAAGGAGCATATTACATCTTTGTCTAAAAAGGAAACAAGACATTAATAAAGACGAGTAATCAGACATGACTTCCTCAGGCCTTCCCTTGATCCAAGTCTAAACAGTGAATCACACCCGTAATCCGATATTTCATTGAAAAGCATTTTCTTTTTCTTTATGTGAAAAACTGAAACATGCACAGGGTTCAGTGAGTTTTATCACAGGAAACAGTTTGTCCCTTAAAAACTCGGCCTAGGTTGCAGGTAGTGATTCGGTACAGGGAAGAAATAGGAAATTTAGAGGCTTTAGTGTGTGATCTGGAGTGCGATTTTCAAACATTTGTCACATCAGCTGATTTGTGGGGCAGCTTGGACCTATTCATCAGGCCCTGCTGTCACTAGGCAATCAATTTATGTTCTTCATCCACATACTCTGTCCCAGACCGCATCAACAGAGGCTCTGCCTGTCAGTCTCACAGCCTTCATGTCCCTCACATCTGCTGTTGTTATTGTTTTTTCAGTCACTGCACTAACTTTACATGATGCACTATTATTAGACAAAAACACAATAATTGCATTAGTTTGAGAGCTTAATTTATTCCTCTGGCAAAATCTATTTTTTGCAATAATTACTCAGTCTTCACTGTATGATGCTTCAGAAATTATTCTAAAATGCTGATTTAATTTTTAAGAAACATTTTTTATTTTAATCAATGCATAGTGCATAGTATATTTTTTATTTATTTATTTATTTGTATTATTTTTTTTTTGTTTGTTTGTTTTATTATTATTATTTTTCTTTCTTTCTTTTTCTTTGATGCACAAAGAGTTAAAAGTAACAGCATTTATTCTTTTTATTTTCTTCTTCTTTTTTTGTAATATTATACATTTCTTTTGATCAATTTAATGCATCATTACTGAATAAAAGTATTAATTTCTTTAAATAAAAATAAATAAATAATGACCCCAAACTTTTGAAAGTGGTGTATTATTTATATATTATTATATTTTAATTTATAAGTTGAACATTTATTTGATTATCTTTTCATTTCAGTTATTGTTGCTATGATGTCTTAGCAAACCTTTTGATGTAAGACTCAAAATAATGATCAAAGTGCATTTTGTTAAAAATGACAATCCTAATTAAGTTGTTAACATCATTCAGCAGAATTTACATTCAATTAATCATACAATTTTTTTTTTTTTTTCAGAATTACAAAAGATGTTGTGTGCATTGCTATCAAAAATGATCTCAACAGTACAACAATTGATTAAAAATGTGTTTGTGATATTATGTACCATATATATTCATCCAACAAGTTTTTACATTTTAAATTTATAACCTGTTTTTCTGCTCTGGGTCAGTCAGGGTAATAACATTGAACGCTTTCACTGGAGCAAAGCACACAAATACTCAATTAACACAGGCTCGTATGACGAACGCCCTAACATCCTAGTTCAAACCATTGGCCCGCTCACAGAGACACAATATTGGATTGCCCCTTTGGCTTTATGAGGCAGGACCTCATTAGCGACCAGTCTAACATGACCTTTATGTTGAAGTGTCTGTGATGCACACTTCTATGGCGGTAGTCTAATCAACAGAGATTAATAGAGAGCAGCTTTGGAAATTACTGCTGTGGTCCAGTGCCGCTGATGGAGATGTCAGCTATTCTAATGAGACCACTGCACTGTCTACCCCCTCGAACAGAGACCATACGTGGAATGGGATATAATCTACATCGATTTTTCAATGGCCACCTTCAGCACTGGTCACTCTATCCCCAAGTGTTAAAAGGAGAGAGAGCGTATTGATCGTGATAAAGCAGCTGCTTTTGGTCAGGGAGCCACTGCAGGAGAATCCAGTGGAAGGTCTGGCCCTTTTTGTCACATTAAGCCACTCAGTTTTGTCTATATCAGGGTATGTAAGTGTTGTAATGTGGTGTAGGAAGAAATCAATGATGTGTGCAGGTGGTAATTCACTCCTCTTCCTTACATGCACACAGAGAGGAAATTGATCATTTAGTAACACGTAGAAAGCTAAAAATGGCTCTTATCTTCCTTGGGTTGTTCTTAAATCCATATGTATTTTCTATGGGACACTCTTTTACAAGGATATTTTGCAGTGACCAGAAGCTAAATAGTGAATTTAAACCCTAGTAAAAAAGTAATATATTTAAAATATATTTATTTCATATTAAGTATAATAGTTAAAATCTATTAACATATTTACTGACAGATAACTCAAGGAGTTTGGAGTATTACTTGTGCACAAAGCATTTTTTTATGAATAAGCCTAAGGATTGTGTAATATTGCGCTTTAAAGTGTACCTAAATATACTTGCAATAGTTCCACTTCAGCACAATCAAATATACTAAGTATATCTTTAATTGGACTTCAGCACTACTTCCACACAATTAAAGTGCATTAAAGTACAAAATTAGTTGTCCCAATTTAGCACTTTAGCAACTTAGACTTTAAGTATACCAGTTTAGTATGCTAAAAGTACAATTGCATGGCATTTTATTAAGTAAATAAATATGAAAATGTATTTGTAGTATACTAACCATGAAATATATGTGATTTAAATACTTTTAAGCATATTTATTTTTCACTAGGGAGAACCAATCACATGTTACTGTAGCTTAATAAACCAGGTAATTGGATTTAAAAAAGAGAGAGAGAGAGAGAGAGAGAGAGAGAGAGAGAGAGATGGAGAGAACTTACTTAGTAACAATTCTGAGGAATTAAGCAGGTACTGGCTTTCTGGGAGATTAAATCTTTCATCTTGGTCCATAAATCAGCTTAATAAAAATAAGTAAAGCATACAGTTCTATTTACCTTATTTTTCAATGTAGATGTAAGCAATTTCTTGTGAGACTTCCAATTAATAAGCCGCTATAACTAAAAGAATAACAAAGTTCAGGGAAATGTATTATTACCCTGCACTGTAAAAAGATTAGCTGTAATTATGCATCTGGATGCCAGTAACTTACTGTAAATTTATATTTATCAAATTTATCGGCAACAGTTTTATTCAAAGATAAATGAACATTAAACATTAAAAAGTCTTTATCTTTACAGAATAAAACTATTAAAAACAGCCTCATGCAAAGCATTCTGGGAACCAGAAATCCTCATCAACCTTTTTCTGTTTTTTTTTTTTTTTCTGATATTGGTTCCCAGAAATGCTTTGCATGAGCCTGTTATTTTACTTATTTTTTCCTGTAAAGATAAAGACTTAATGTTTAATGTTTAACAAACTGTTGCCCGTAAATAATGTTGCCCGTAAATTTAAATCTACAGTGAATTACTGGCATCCAGCTGCCAGTAATACTGTAATTTCTACAGGATTTTTTTTTACAGTGTAGTGAAAAATAAATATACTTAAATGTGTTTGAATTACATTTATTTCATGCTTAGTATACTAAAAATACATTTTCATGTTTATGCCATGCAATTGTACTTTTAGCAAACTAAACTGGTATATTTCAAACCTGCTAAATTGAAACAACTTATTTAATGCACTTTAATTGTGCGGAAGTAGTGCTGAAGTCCAATTAAAGACATCCTTAGTATATTTGATTGTGATAAAGTGGAACTATTGCACGTATACTTTAGGTACACTTTAAATATTTTGTATTTAAAGGGCAATATTACACAATCCTCATTAAAAGTGGAATAAACACGCATTTTGGGCTTATTAATAAGAAATATGCATTGTGCACAAGTAATACTCCAAATAAAGTTTAATTAAAACTAGTAGGTCTTTAGTTATTTGTCAGAAAATAAGTTAATAGTTTTGAACTATACTTAGTATGAAATAAATATATTTAAATATATTACTTTTTTACTAGGGTATATTGCTAACAGTATTAACTGTTTGGGTTACAAATCAGTGTGTTTATGATTACAGTACTAAATAAAATAATATGATATCGCATACCAATTTTAATTGTATTTCCTTTGTTTTTCCATTGTGTTTGCTACCATATTTCAGTTTCAGAAAAGCTAATTGTGAATTATGTACAATTAGGCCTGAAGTAAAAGGAATATGACATGTTTTCACACACTTCTTTGTTTTTTTTTATATAATATTTGAGTGACATGAATAGCAGTAAATTAATTTTCCTTTAAAGATGTGTTTATTCTGCCTGACTAAACACTTGTGCCCGAGTGAAACAGTCTTTGCTCAACACAGCATCTAAGATCCAATCTCCCTGTGAACATTCCTGGACTAAACAAACAAGGGAAATACATTTTGGTCCAACAACGCAGAGTAGATAATTAATTTGATGAGAGGAAGCATCACAATCTGTCAGTTCTTTCACTGACAGCAGCGATGGGGATAAAATTATTCCACAAACAAAGCTGAATATTTTGTCCCAAGAGCCTTTAGATGTTATGCATCTTTTGTAATTGCATTCCGCCGCTGTTTGTGCCTGAAACAAAACAAGATTTATGACAATTGCAGCCGATCAAACATGTATACAAGACGGAAATTAATGGCCGTCTTCTCAAAGTTCATGGCTGATTGTCATTTGCGCTATGGCTCAGAGGTGTGCAGAATGTTAATGAAAAAGTTGATCTGAAACACAGTGGCTCAGCGGTGCAGGGCAGACACAGACGCATGAAAAATGCATGGAGCTCTGTGTGTACCTCCAGCTTCACTCATCGGAATTCCACTCCCATTCTGACTGGCCAACAAGCAAGAATATCAATTATATTAGCAATTTGGGTAGTAGTGAGCAAGCGGGTAACCGTTGAGCAGCTCTCATGAGGCACACTGAAAAGCAGGCAATGGCCATTCGGAGCATTGTATTCAGCAGTCGACTCAGGAAAACGTCCAACTTACTGTGTTAATGGAAGCTGAAGTGTTTTCACCAAAGAATATGTTCATTAACATTGTGATTAAGCTCAGTGTGGGTTCACCTTAAATGAGTTCCACTGTTTAACGGGGAAACGCGTTACTATTAGAGCACTGCATAATTAACACATCCGGTCTCTCTGTGTGTGTTTCAGGAAAACCCATATATGTGTAATAACGAATGTGACGCTGATACCGAAGAGCTGGCCCACCCGCCCGAGCTCATGTTTGACTCTGAAGGACGAAACCCAACCACGTTCTGGCAGTCGACCTCCTGGAAGAAATACCCCAAGCCCCTTCAGGTCAACATCACACTGTCCTGGAACAAAACAATAGAACTCACTGATGACATTGTCCTCACCTTCGAGTCTGGTCGACCCGAGCAGTTGGTGTTGGAGAAGTCGCTGGATTACGGTCGTACGTGGCAGCCGTATCAGTTTTACGCATCTGACTGTTTGGATGCCTTTACTATGGAGCCGAAAGCAGTACATCAGCTGACCCCGAGCACGATGCTAGAAATCATCTGCACTGAGGCCTATTCAACGGGCTACGTGTGGAAGTACGATAAGACTGTGCGCTTCGAGATCAAAGACCGCTTCGCTCTACTTGCCGGCCCGAGACTGCACAACATGGCTTCTCTGTATGGGCAGCTGGACACCACAAAGAACCTAAGGGATTTTTTCACCCTCACCGACCTTCGTATTAGACTTCTACGGCCTGCTACCGGAGCCACAATGGTGGATGAGAACAACCTTTCGAGATACTTCTATGCCATCTCGGACATTAAAGTGCAGGGCAGGTAAGTTAATTTCTAATTGGGTTTTAAATATTTTTGCTTAATTCAAAGAAAATGCCAATAAAATGCCCGTTAGAAACATATATGCGATTAAGGTGGAATAATTATTCAGTATAGGCTCATTGGAAGAGTGTGCCCCTACCTAAATATTTGCACAACTTTTACATACAACTCACTCCAATGCAGTTATAATTACAGGAAATATTAACAAACCATTAACTATATGTCTTATGTGCATTAATAAACTCCTAATTTGCTGCTTAGTAATAGTTAAAAATGAAAAAGCCATTTGTCTTACAATATTAATTACTACGTTTGCTTTTTCACTTTCTCTGCATCGTGCATGTAACCTGCCAAAACTGCCAAAATTTTATGTCTGTGTCTTCACAGAAAGAAATCTATGTGAGGAGGCAGGGCTATATTATGTGGCATGTTTATTTTGAGAGGTGACGTCACTCACAGACAACAAAAGTATCATATTTATATCATATTTACATCATATTTGATCATATTGCACATTTATACTAAAAGTATAAAGTTTAATTAAGTGTCAGTAATGAACTGCATAAATTATAGCCATCATGAAGAAGGCCATCTGTCCCAATCGCGCACAGTAGGCTACAGTTGATATAGTATACAACTCCCCATCATGCATGGCCACTTAGATCCATAGTAATAGAGAGTGCATCACCTGCGCATCACCACCTTTTACTGTTTGCACTCCGAGGCGCATAAGCAAACAAACAATGCAAATCTGTCTCGCCTATATCTTATTCCTATCTTATTATAGAGCTCCTGCCTCGTGATTTCTCAGTCTATTTACAATCCAATTGATCCACGTGACAAAATAGAAAATGCTGCTACTCCTATTCTGCTTGCCCTAGATGAGACTTCACTTTAAATCAACAATCTAGGTGCAGCTTTCAAAGAACATGCCACAGCAAAAAAGCATTTGGTTAATAGTGAATATTAAACTATTGTGCGTACCGTTGCTGTTAGCAGGGTATAAGCGCTGCATATGGTGTAAATAGACGCAGTCACAAATTGATTAGCAGCTGCTTTTGGTTCAAAGCATTCGGCACGGTCATCTGTGAGTGACTTCCCCTCCCAAAACAAACATGCCCCCAAATATAGCTTTTCTGACATAGTAAACTTGCTCAGTAGCTCACCTGGTATAGCATTCTACTGTACTTGCGGGGCAGAATGGGCATGCTGTGAAACCAGTCACAATGAAAGAGCTCAAACACTTGGTGACGCAATTTAAAATGACAAGGCTGCTTCAGCAGAAGTGTTATTAACACTGCTTTCATTAACACGTCAGTTTTGGGTTTAAGGTAGAATTTAGTGTAGGTGGTGAGTCATTTTCAAATGCCATAGAGCATTAAAAACAATCAACCCACTAATATGTTGTGATACTAAAGTGTTGCATACTACATAATATAATTTGCCAAAAATATTTGAAAACCACACTACTGTAACTACTTAAGGGTTTACATTTACTTCAAGTGCAAAATATATACAATGACCCCAGCACAGAATCTGCCAAATGTTACATGAAACTAAATTAATAATAATAGCCACATGGAAATACTGGTATATTAATGAAGTCCAAATAAAATGATTATATGCACAGTTGAGATTAATATTTGGTTAAAAGCACATTTACAGAATAAATTACTAGACGCAGATATGATTTTGCGCCTTCAGTGGCCAAGAAACAACCTGCATAATGGTAATGCCAAAAACAAGATCTGCAAAGGATCTATCAAACTGTGTGTACTCAAACTTTCAGGTTGAAATTATTGCAGTTTTTATTTTATTGCATTGAGTTTTATGCACGTAGCCTCAGCCCAGCTTTTGCAGGGCTCCATGGTGTCAAATGACAGAATAAGCATAATGAGTGACCACTCATATTCTTTTCTAAAATTAGAAGTCAAGCTGGATGGAGGGACATTGCAATGGGCAATAAAGAATAAAATGGACCTCAAAGGTCTCATTTAGCAGACATAAAAAGCAAAAAGTGCAGCATGACTTCACAATGTCTTCACAAGTCAAATGATGGCACAATAGAAACAAAAACACAGCAGCTGCTCTCCAAATTGGGCCGGAATGGCTCATAAGCAGTTGGTTTATGTTAGAATAACTTGGTTCATAATGACACATTTGATAGGTCCCCTGTGAATCTAAATGCACAGCTCTAAATTAGGATTCAAAGGGCTGCAGTGGTAGATTAGGGCAATTACAGAGTGAGCTAATTGGAAAGAGACTAATCTACTAATTAAGACCATTTACTGCTGATTAAATAATAACCACTGGGGACACATCACCATGCAAGTGTGCCTGTTGGGTGACATTAATATGACTTTGCATCTGCAATGATTACTGAGGGTATTTTATGTCGATGGTGGTGTATGGTTTTTGATCCTTCTTATTGTACTCTTTTGAGCACACGTTTTCATTTGAAGACCCATTGCACAATATTTCAAACTGATTTTATAGTTCAAAGGAAGTTGTACACATGCACACCCCAGAAGACAGTACTCCTCGTGTCAGGAATTGTTTGCTTATTGAGTTGAATGAGCCGACAAATCTTAAGTTAGGCATGGGAAATCATGCACATGGTCCATCATTGAGGCATAAACAAACAAAATAAGGAAAAAATGTTTGACATTTATAGCAAATTGTTCTACTTGATGCAAACAGTTTCACTGTTGTCTCAACAACACGTTACAAAATATCCTAGAGTGTGTTTACTTTTTCAAAACATTTACTTTTATAAAGGACATCTTTATTCACCTTCATTTCGTTGCTTATTAATAGTTAGTTTAGGTTAGGTTTAGGTATTGGGTAGGATTAGGAATGCAGAAAAAGGCCACGTAAGATAAGACAATAATATGTGCTGAATTGCTACTAATAAATGGATAATATTCTAGAAATATGCATGCTAATAAGCAACTAGTTAAAAGACCCCAAAATAAAGTGTTACCAAAATCCCAAACAAAAAAAGAACAGTCAATTCTAAATATGTTTTTGCAATTCATTCTAAATATGTTTGCGTAAAAAGACACTGAACATGCAGATCTAAAATGAGTTTGTCAGCACCCCTCGCGTTCACTTTTGGAATTTATAATAGAGCAGAGAAGAGATAAGTGGCTGCTCTATGTCTTAATGAAGGCACAAGGAGCTGCTGTTGTTTTGCTTTGATGTGTTAAGAGTCAGAAGAAGAAAATAGGGGTGTGGAGGTTGCAGTACTTGATGTTGGGAAGGACCTCCACCTCTTAAACTACTGTTTTCACACAATCTAGACCAAATTATCCTCACAGGTTCATTAAAAGCTACAATTGAGTCATCATACTAAAAAATACTGCTTTCTGTTTTCAAAAAATAAGGCTATAATTGTGATGCATCAATTAAAAATTCTTCTATGATAAAAGAATGAAATTCTTTGATCTTCTCTTTTAACAGGAGGTAGTCTTTATATTGTTTATAATGGACAACATTTTCTTTCAAATAAAGAAAAGCTACTTTAGGTAATAGAAAGGAAGGAAAAGTAATGTATAACAACATAACAACTTTTGTTTATGATTAAAGTGTTAAATCTGAGCTTTCTGCTTCTTTGCAGTCACCATATTTTGCTATTTATTAGTTCCCGAGGCAAATCAAAGGTGAATACAGGTACATCCAATAACGTCTCCTGCCTGTGGGTTTTCAGTTCAATTTAATCCCAAAAATCTCTGAAACAGAGAAGAATATTACAGTGGAGGTCTTTTGACCAGGGTTGTGTAGTTATTCACGTGGAGAAGGGTTAGAAGTGTTGAAGGAAGCAATGCTTCAGAAGTCCCCAGCACTCAGAAGAGCTTAGAAAGGTACGATTCCTAACAAGATCTTCATTATAATGCTATGCTGTAAATTAATTAGATGTTTTTCATTTACATTCTAATGATAGATTGATGAAGCTGCAGTCATGTCCTTCAAACATTTTAAAACTATGATTGAGTGTGTTTACAACACTGAGAATGAAAAATAAGGCTCATTAAAAAACCCTGATAACAAGAAAATCATCAGGTTGTTCTCCAGTTTCTCTATTAAAACATGGAAATGTACATGCTAATTAAAATGCAGAGCTAAACTGTGAAAATGAACAAAAATGTGTATGTGCTAAACACATTTTGCTTCAACTGTTGACCTTTACTTACATTTAGCATTTATTTAACTTAGTAAAATGTGATGTTGCTAAACTCAATCAAATATGTTTTGCAGGTACATTTTTTATTAATAAAAGCTCATTTTCACACAGTTAGTAGCAGCATGTTATGTTACGACTTAAAATGGATACTATTGAACGTTGTCGTCACATACAGCTTCATATGTATGAGTTTTCAAGTTCAGTAGGTTTACTCGGTAGCTCACGTGATACGGCGTTGCACTTGTAAAACACTTCGACAAAACAGCTCAAATCAGCGTTAGTTAAAATATACTGTATACTACATTATTTCCTAGAACTATAAATATATAGCATAGCCAACTTTACCCACATATATGATACACTTATGTTATATAGTAAAATATACAGTACAGCAAATCTCCAATACTTGATTTTTTTATGTTATTGTCAAATATAAGGAATGTTTTCACCCATTAACCCTCTGTTTTTCATAAAACAAAGAATGTCGTACAGGTTTGGAAAGACATGGGAGTTAATAAATAATGACAGAACTTTTATCTGTAGGTGAATTAGCCCTAGATTTACTGCTGTTGAGAAGATTTTTAACAACTAAATGAAAACAGGCCATGCAAGGACTCATGATCTAAAAACTGCCTTCAAGATCCCTTTCCATAGCACTCCACTTTTAGGATTATCTCATATTCCATAAAATATATTTTTAGGCAATTGCAATTTTTTCATACCGATTTAAATATGCATGATCTGAGGAGAGATTATTCAGATGAAACAGTCCAAAGGAAAAATCCCCCCCCCCCCCAAAAAAAGCTGCCTCACTTTGGCTGTTTCAGTCCCAGCAGACTCTCACGTTGTAATACTAAAATAAATGCTTCACACGTCAAAGAGTGGCAACTTACAGCATCTCGCATCTACCTAGTCGTTCAACCCTTCTGTTATCATCGTTTTTTCACTCATATGATTTATGTTCCTTGAACTTATACTGATGCAAAACCACAGTGGATATGTTTTTTCAGAAAGTATCAACAATCACAGAGTTTCTCAATTTAATTCATAAACACCGAATTAGTTTTATATCATTTTGTAATTAGTTTATTGTTTGAATGTAATATTTCATTCAGAAGGTGTCAGTCGATGATAACATGCCCCCGTGAACTCTTTGGAGTGCAATTCAGAATGGCAATTCAGATTGTTAAACGGCAAATTGCTCTATTCGCGTGAGGCTTGATTTGAAAGTCATAGACTGAGCTTTTGAGTACAGATGTTTGTCACAACTGACCATGTTCCCTGCCAATCATTTCTGACTCACATCTAAGATATTTAATTATGCCTAATGAGAAGCTTTGCTGCAGTCATCAATAATAAACGAGCAACTGAAAAAAAAAAAGTAACATCGACATAAACTCTCCCTTGAGGCACTGCAGTAAACTTGAATATCAACACATTTTGCACTCTCAAAAATAACACTACATTATTCATTTATCCCAGCTGCTTTGGAGCCAACATTATGCACGTTTTCTTTTATAACAGAACTTATGTGAATATAAACATAGTCTCATATGCTGATCAAATTAGATTGAAAAACACTGTAATGTCAATCATTTCTATTATATTTACGTACCATTTAATACCCCATTTTCCAAAAACCGTTCCGCCTCTATACTTATCAATAATCATAGCACTTTATCACATATTCCACATATGCTGTGTCCCCACTTCACTGTTTATCCAGGCAGCTTTGAAGATGAGGGAGAGGTTGTGTTTGATCAAAGCGGGGATGGGACAGAGTCCCTTATTAGCATAATATTCATACAGATCAGAGTAAATGCTTCATAATAGGGCCTGTCGTTGAAACAAATTGCAGGCGTAGCTCTAAGCAATGCCAACCAGAGTGCCACAAATTCAAATCGGATTTGGCCACGGTGGAATAATCGGAGTAGGCGAATTACGCTGTGATGAATTCCTAATATTTCCCCAGAAATCTGGAGAGCCCCTCCAGGGTCGACTACATTTTGAGGTGAGACACAAACAATTTGCCTGAGATGTATTACATTCCACCCAGACGAGTGAGGAAATTGGCCACCACGCAGAGTCAGTCAGTCCTAATAGGAATCCTTATTTCAACACCATCACAATGGCAAATTATGTGGCTATGACTTTTAGCGTCATTATTGAAGTTTCAATACACCCAAGGCACAGGGCATTTTACTGGCTCTGCTGTTATATTGTGGGTGATAGCTAGACATGCACTGTAGTAGCTGACCTCAGTCTTTTGTTCAGGGTCCTATATAGTATTATGTGTATTTTTGAGGATAAAACCCTGTAAATTTAATGAAAATTTCTAGGGCTGCCCCTTAATAGTTGACTAATTGTTAGCCAACCAGAAGAGGCTTGGTCAACCAAAATTTAAATAGGCTTAGTTCACTCCAGGCCAAAGTTGCCCAAATGTGACCCATATCTGATTTTCTTATGACAGTCTGAACAGCACAAATCCAATTTTTTCATATCAGGGCCAGGCAACTCTCATATATGTTCCTAAATCAGATACCTATGCGATGATTTGGAATGTGACTTCAGTCTGAACGGCCATGTTACATTTCATGTGATTTTTACATCATTGGAATGCATCAGATGTCACAATTCTGCGCTGGAGGAGGCGGTAAGATTAAATTCACTTTTTTTATTTCCACAAACACAGTGCGCTGCGTTTGACGTCACGTCTTCTTCTTCTTCTTCACACAAGACTGAATGACAATGTGAACAACAGCACAAAAAATCAGATCTGAGCATTAAGTCTTGCAGTGTGAACGAAGCCATAGTCGCTTAGTCGCAAAAAAAAAAAGTCTAACAGACCGTTAACGGCTAGTTTATGCTAATACAGGCCAGTACATTTATCCTATTATTCATTGATCTCAAATATGGCTTATTATCTAAAATTCATTAGTATTAGCTATATATATTTCAAGGCAGCTCAATCTAATGTTATCCTTGAGAAATTGGCACTTTTGAAACGTCTAAGTGAAGTGTGGAAGCTGAACAGTAGCGCTCACTGCAGGACAGATGAAAAGCCTTAGTTGAGGACAGAAATTTCATTATCCTGTCATATTTCCTGCTAATTTACTCATCCCCATGTCATCCAAGATGTTAATGTCTTTCTTTCTTCAGTTGAAAAAAAAATTAGGGTTTTTTGTTTATTTGTTTTTGAGGAAAATGTTCCAGGATTTTTCTCCATATAGTGGACTTTAATGGGGACCAATGGGGTTGAAGGTCCAAATTGTAGTCTCAATGCAGCTTCAAAGAGTTCTGCATTACAGTGTCCCAGTAGCACACAACAAAACGAAATTGTAAAAGAGCAAACATAAGCTCACAACCAAATTAAAAAAGCAAACACAAGCACACAACAAAACGAAATTTTAAAAAAGCAAACATAAGCTTACAACACAACACAACACAACAAAATAAAAAAAATAAATAAAAAAAAAAAACAATCTCACAACTGTAATGAAATGTGCTTATTGAGAAGCCCCGAAATACATTACATTGAGACAGAACAAAATGCTAACAAAACAAGGGACTATAAGTACTAAACTAAATAAAGACTAATGAGGAGATCAAATGAAAACAGGGGAGGAGTGATTAATCAAAAACCATGGCAACAAATGAGGAACTGAGACAGAAGGCAGGAACACAGGAAAAACAAAACCAAAATGGCCATATACGTAACAACAAGACAACAAATTAAAAAAAATAATAAAATAAAAAAGCAAACATAAGCTCACAACACAATGTTTGCACTACTGAGCCACCGTACTGCATGATCCCAGCCTGAGGGTCATTGTAAGTAAAATGATCTTTTCTAAAACAAAACAATAATAATAACAATGTTTTGTGTCTGCTATGACGCACGGATACATTTTCTATGTGTATTTATGCTTTTATTTGATTGAAAACAGCGTATCCATGTGGCATGGCCGACACAGAACAGTGTATGCTGTTTGCATCCAGTGGATGCTTTTCAAAATAGTGCTACAGTGGTGAAGTGTTGAATAAAGTTGTTATTTTTTTGTTTTTTCTCAAAATTAATTGTCTTCCGAAGACAAACAAAGCTTTTATAGGTTTGAAACAACATGGGGGTAAAATGATTAATGACAAAATGTTCATTTTGGGGTGAAGTAACCCTTTAAAACTGTATTTTGACAATTTAGTTATTACTAATTGAATAGTCAATGACAGGCAACCAAGATTAATGTGACAGGTAAATGTATTACTTATATAAAGAAATATAAATATATACATATGTAAAGACCCATATTTAAATTTAATATGTTACAGGAACAACACTATTCATTTAAATTGAAGGGTTTCACTCGCTATACTATAGGTTTTAATAAAACAGAAGATGTCCCTCTAACATGACACTCTAAAAATGACCCTCTAACAGTAGCATTCTCTATTCCTTTTCTATTCTTTCAGCTTCTTTTCTTTTTATTTATTATTAAACAACAACAACAAAAACAGTATGTCATCTTACACCAAGGCTTTCTTTTTAGAAGACTAACTTCTAGCACATACAGTAGTTGAAATTTGATGCATTTTTTGTGCAGAAGCAAAACAAAAATATTATGTTTCTTATAAGGGCCTATATCTGATTATTCTCATATGAAAAGGATGCATTTGGGTGAGCACTGATTAGTTTACTTTGTTCGTTCTGTGTTTGGCTTCAGCTCAAGCAGCTCAAAGCAGGTCAACATTATTGACTGTGATTGGATTCTTTGAAACTTCTTAATTTTTGTTTATTTATTTGCAAAACTTGTATTCACAAACCTTCTGCAACTGCAGAATGGGTAATGGCATTTATATGAAGAGGAAGGAAAAACACAACATTATTGAAATATTATTTTGCATCTTTTCATGTTTTTTCTATTAATGTATTTTATTGATGTATGAAGTATGGACCTTCTTACATGCGCCATACTTCATTGATTGTCTTCAGCATTTTAAAATGTTCCTTTTCCTTCAGCACATTTACATTTCCTCTTCTCCCGTCTTTACTTCTGTTGTGTTTACTTCTCCTCTTGATACGGGTCACATCACAGTTGTCGCTCAACAAAAGCTGTTAGGGCAGATGTCGAGAGCCAGGCAGGTTCTTTAGTAACTAAGGTTGCTTGACATACAAAAGCGAGCGAACCTTCAGCTACATCTGTGAAGTGCAGGAAGATGGACAGCTACGGCGTTCTCTCACCTTCCTTTTTGATGAGACGGCTGTCAGATGTCTCTGTGCCTCCACTAGAGTTTACATTTGGAGTCCAAGTCTGCTTCACACTACAAAGACATCTAAGACTCTGTAATCCTCAAGGCTAGAAGGTGAAGAAAGTTTCCAGGGGTCAAACAGCATAAGTAAAACTAGGACTTTCACATATACCGGTAAAGTTTACTTACTGGACATGTTCAAAATTCTTCTATGATCTCTTATAAATATTGAAGTTTTACTTGCTGCAATGTACATGTATGCAGTGATGACATATACTGTAAAATATGCATATCATTCAGTTTTAGGCCATTTTCAGTCATTGTCAGTTCATTAAATTATCTGTAACACTTTACAATAACGTTCATTATAGCTAACATTGGTTAACAACATTAGTAAACATACACTAAGAATTAACAATACTTCTACAGCATTTATTACTTAATACTTAGTAATACTTATTATTTAATACTTATACAGCAATTATTCTCAGTTAATGTCAATTTTAGTATTTACTAATGCATAATTAAAATCACAAGTTGTGTTTGTTAACATTTATTAATGCACATTACTTTAACAAATATTAATAAATAGTGTAATAAATGCATTGGTCATGGTTTGTTTATGTTAGTTAATAACTAATGTTAACAAATGACACCTTATTATGAAGTGTTACCAAATTCTGAATTCAGAATATGTAATGTAGTTAATTCAAATAAATGTACATATGAATTAAGTGCATGGAACTATGTACAACTAAATTTTAAACAATTCATTTTAATGAACGTAACGTAAGAAGTAACACTTTCTGTGGCAGTAATAAACAAATTTAATTAATAAATGAATTCATGCATGAACTATTTGTTTAAATTATACTTTTGCCAGAAGGTAGATTAAATTGTTAAACTGCACCCTTTTGCAAGTAAAAAGTATATTTGAGCACTGGCTGCCATTTAAAGTTAGCTATGTATTGTGACAAAGTAAGTTTTTGCATAATAATGAAATAAAAAATATATATCATATATATATATATATATATATATATATGTATATTATTATTTTAATTTATTTTACCATTCCTAAGTCACAGCTCACAATGCACATTAGAGAAGGATCATGTGATCTTCCAATGACCTGCTTCATGTAAAACAAAACAGCTTTTATTATAATATTTCGCATAAAAAAAAAAAGGACTAATAATTTCTTCTTTGGGCCAAAGTTTTTAACAAGGTAAAAAAAAAAAACAATCCACCTTAATGGTCTCATCTTTACAACAATTAGCTTTGCCTGATAAGACTTCACATTACAGCATTCACAGCCTTGGGCAATTGCGAACAATATAAAATTTGTTGACAACTGATAGTAAACAGCAGGACTGTGATGAGCCTGTGATACACATCAGCTTGAAAATAACTATTTCATTTAGTCTCATTTGTAGAGGCCATTGAGTAATAAAACAACCAGATAACATGCATTCTATTCAGCAATAAACTTATGGTATTCAAGCACAATAACAATAATGGAGAAATTGCCACAGTTTTTGTTATTTGTTTTCCAACACTGGAATTATTTGTTATGCGACATAGAGCATAATAAAAAGCAAAGTACAAACATAAATAAACTATTCGATCAAGCAGAGCTTATTGAGTCAAATTTCTTATCCTGATTAGGACTATGACAGAGTTTTACAATAATTTAAATATGTAATGTAATATAGCATGTATTTTATAGTGGATGGTCTCCCAAATACTGTGCATATAGGGAACTCAACCATAGAGAAAATGGAAAATAGGAGAGGCTTCTGAAGGAAAACACATTCCAGGAGAAACCAAGGTCAGGATGAAACACAACAAGAGGAACTGACATGAAAGTCAGCTTTCTACTTCTTCTGAAGACAGACAATATATTTTAGATGTTGCTATGTTTCATAGTGGGGCAGGGGAGCATAGACGCATCTGTTTGAGGGCTAGCATTTAGGCTGCGTTGCATCATAAGATTTCATAATGTAAGCCACACACGTCTTCTGTTAAAATGTAAAAAAAGCAGGGTATATTATTCTTATTCAAAACCATTTCTTAGACTCGTTGGAATACTGAAAAGAAGCCCCTTTGTGGCCAAAATTCATGAATATGAGTTATGAACTACACCTCACAGACAATGGGGCTCAGTATAACGCCCTGAGCCATATCTTTAGAGAGCGAGCGTGCAAAGCAAAACACTTACGTCCTCGATTCATAACAGGAGGGAGGCGAGTGGAGTTAAATGAGTCACTGAGTGGTGCCACTCTTAGATAATGGCCAAAGCCCACTGTGGGAGAGCGAGGAGAAAAAAGGCCAATAAAGAATTATTAAATGGATTTTCATCTTTCTGCCAGCACAAACGCTTGCCGTGCCAGGCGTTCTCCCAGCGGCACCCACCGAATGATATTCAACGGTCCCTCCAATTTCAATATGACAATGCCAATGGCAAAAGCATCACGTCCCTCGCCACTGCGCCGCAGATACACTGAACTTCGCGACATCGGCTTGATGATCCAGTTTCGGCTGGTTTTTAATTAACCCGAGGGTCAGATCTCAAAGCACACCACTTTAGGGAATTTTACTATCTGGATGAAGGACGGTTAGATACATCCACAGATTAGAGATATGGAGGAGATTTAATTGACTAGCCTCTATGATACTCCAGAGAGGCAGTGAATACGTGCACTTCCTGAAATTGGAAAGTAGCCTATTCGTATTAATGCCAAAACATACACTGCATAATAATATCGAATAACTGAACGACGATATTGAGCGGGTCCATCAAAGTCAAAGCATTTACTGTAGCTCCATTTGACGTTAAATAGACCATCATGAAAGCTGAAATTAGAGGTTTTGTTCCACTGTTTTCCCGCAGTTATTAATCATTTATGTGCAATGTCACGAAAAGTAGAAAGTCAATTGGAATGGATGTATTTCTGTAACGCGTCTGTCTCGGGTTCGCAGCTGGAGGCAGTGGCGTATCCTCAACGCCGCGGTTCTCCAAAGAGCAAAAGTCCAACCTCGAACGCATTGCAGAAAAACAAATACTGCTTTGATATCATACCGAACACAAACCCTCCAGAGAGGTGTAGCATATCCTGAATGCTCAATGATCTCATTAACCGCTGCCCATCTCACAGGGAGGCGGAGGTCAGAAGTACACAACACGGTTGTAACCTTTTGTCTCCTGGCAAAATCAATGACTGCAAATTATATTTAGAGTAGATATGGAAAGTGAGACCACTCATCTCGAGTGGCAGCTAAGATAATCATCCGCAATCGCACGAGTGTCTCTAAAGCTCTCGCCGCTTTAACTAGGAAATTAGGATGAATAACTACACATGCATTAATAAAAGAAACAAATTTCACTCCGAGATTGCTAGTAAATTTCACAAACAATGACTTAAATGTGACATTTAAAAAGTGCCAGAAAAGTATTTCTGTGTAAAATGTACTCCAGTAGTCTTTGTTTTAGTTACAGCTTTGAAAAGTCACTGCATGTGAAAATAAAATTCATGGAAAGCATCCTTGTTTTGACATAGACTTCATGAATCGTGATTTCCTCTTACATTTAATGCTCTCTAAACACTCTGAAACAACAGTGACTCTGTCAAAATCTCTTTCCCAGCAGACATCAGAGGAACTTTGAAGAGGTGCTGTTAGTGTCGATCGACTTTCCACTTCTTTTATTCTTTCCCTTTTTTCAATGTTAAAGCCCAACCACTGAGAGGCTTTCATTCTGCTTTTGTGTCACAGATGTGACCCACGCTTCTATTCAGTATCTCCGCAGGGGCACACTCAAATGAGCTCTGTTTTTAATGGCATAATGAAGCTCTCTTCCGCAGCATCATGGGAAGCCAACGTTAAAGGTTGGAGTATGTAATGGATATGCCACAAAGAGGCTCCGAACGCATCGCAAAAGAAATGAATATTACGTTTCGGATAAGATGTCAAACATTGCGGCTGGTTCTTTGTTCGTGCCACCAACATAGCAACGGTAGCCTGGGCTGACATTTCCCGTTTGTTATGATGTTTTGTTCTTCGTCCTGCTAGGTGCAAGTGCAATCTGCATGCCAACAGCTGTGTTTTTGACAAAGGGAAGCTGGGGTGCGAGTGCGAGCACAATACCACGGGGCCAGATTGCTCACGCTGCAAGAGACACTACCAAGGCCGAGCCTGGAGCATGGGCTCCTACCTGCCCATCCCCAAGGGTACTGCCAATATCTGTGAGTACATCCTGCCATCTCCTTCTCGACATGACTCATGGGAAAGCATAGTGCTCCATCAAGCACCGAAACGTGACCTTTTCATTCTTGTTCCAAATGACATTTTACTTTGAGAGCAACAAAAAAAAAAAAATAATAATAAGCCTGTAGGCAGTACATATTACAGAAACTCAGGATTTCCTACAGCTCCAAAATGTGCATAACTAGTGGCATATGGCAGGCTTCTGAAATCAGCGTTATTTTAGTATCATTTATATACTATTATATGTTTTGTGAGTATTTTATGATAGATTTCAATTTTGTTCTTTTCAGTCGTTTTTTTAGGTAACACTTCAAAATAGGGATCACTAATTCACTGTTAACTATGACTTTTCCCTCAATAAATTCCTAATTTGCTGCTTATTAGTAGTTAGTAAGGTAGTTAAGTTTAGGTATAGGGAAGGATTAGGGATGTAGAATAAGGTCATGTAGAATGAGGCATTAATATGTGTTTAATTACTATTAATAAGTGGCTAATATTCTAGTAATGTGCATGCTAATAAACAACTAGTTAAGAGCCCCTAAAATAGTGTTACCATTTTTTTTATATTTACTAGTAAAAAGTTGTTTTAGTACTTAAAGAAATGTTGCATTGATAACAAATAAAACAGGTTTACTTCAGTAAATAGGTTTATTTTAGTTTTAGTTTTAGTGTTTGAAATTAGAAGGTAATTCAATTTACCAATTTATTCCTGGAGCAATGTTGAAATTCCATTATCTCTGGAATCGAAACATATAGGGCTTTAAAAAGAAAGATTGCCAAAGGGAAGTTTGTTAAAACCCAATATCTAAAAGGGTATCTCCACTAGTTTTGAGTTACAAGCATGCAAACCTTGAAAAAAAACTTGAAAAGGGCTCTTTCCCCCCCCAAAAAATGGTTATAAATCGATATATTTTACTAACTGACTTATTAATCTCCATGTAAAAACAACATAAAGCTGCTGCCATCTTTCTGAAGTCATTTTTAACCTCCTGTAATTTGGCTCTGAATCTCAGGTAAAAATTGTCATTTTGACCCCCCTCTATGAAATTTACTAAGTAAATATTCATCCATTGCATTTAATATTTTGGCTATCATCACTATACATATTTATCTTTCTTGAGGAAAAAAAAAATTAGCAAAATCAAAAATTTGTGCTGGGGACCTCTTGTTGATTTGACACGTAATGACCCAATAATATATTCTTTTATTTATTTATTATCAAATACTGTATATGCAGCCTTAATGACCATATTTAAAAATGTATATAATTATTTTTCTGCATGTCTGTCAATTATTTCCTCACATGCACCACCACTATTGCTTCCTCATACACCCCTGAAATAAACTGTTCTGTTATTAGCTTGTTTATGCTTCTCCCAACCTGTGAGAGCCAGAAGTCATCCTCTTCTTTAGCTTCATCTTGGCATTGAGTAGTGGCACATCTGTCAAGTTCTCAACCCAAGGCAGGGGGCTCATTGCCCTAATAAATCTAATGAAGTCAGTAACTGTAGCTCAGGGACAGCGAGAGGCTCGGCACTGTCCAGATGGTGGGAGGAGAACCCTCTGGCCCCCTCAGTGCAGGTCCACTCAAAACTTAGTCACTGCCATCAAGCATGAGCCATATACTTCTGCAGTCCCAAGCAAAGGACGTCTTACCGAATGCTACATCGACATTTGGGTTTCTGAATGTTCTTTTCTGCATTCTCGACACTGCAGTGATGCATGCGTGATCTTTTATGGCAATATTAGATCCAGTGCACCAGAAGTGCTTTTGCGTGAGTGTGTAGGTGGTTGCGTATGAGTATACGTGCTTTTGAAAGCCTTTAATATCGCTCTAGCCTTTCCCCCCGTTATGAAGGCCCTCATAATGCAGGGGCAAAGCTCAGACCGACAGCCAGTTATTAAAAACCCAATACCAGGACACATCTGTGCCCAACAGAGAAAACCAAGGACTGCCTATATCAAAAGCAATATTAGCACCTGTTTTGGCAAGAAATCCACAATGCAACAGGCTTGCATATGAAATCAAAATAAGATTATTGCCTCTGCAGCTTTGGTGAAATCAATAGTCCTCGACTGTTGCATCGTTGCCCTTCTGGCAAATGAGAACGGTCTCAGCGACATGCCACTTCTCCTACGCTGCTCGTATTACATGTGAGGTTATGAAACATATGGCTCTCACATAAAGATAAATTTGCTGAAAGTGCAGAATTTAATTAAGCTGTAATAGCTTTCATCTGTCATCAAGTCTTGTGCCATGATCACAAGGGCAGTTTATCTTCATGTTAAGATTCATGGTATGCAGGACCCTGCTCATGCAGATATATGGCTGCATGTGACCTCGTGTCTAATAATTCAGCAGGAAATGAAATCCATGTCTTTGTCTTTTTGGATGGGCTTACAGAGTCAGGAGGGAACATTTCGTGTGAGAGCGAAAGTGTCCTGCTGTGCCTTTACACCAGCACCATACTGCCAGACACAGTAGAGGAGATTTCTCTATGTATAAAACAAGGCTTGAAAAGGTTTGAGTTAACTAATGGGTCACAGTTTATTTTTAACCGCAACAAAATGCTAATCATCGTGGTTGAGGATTGAGAATGTGAATTATTTCTTAAGTTTAAATTGGATTTTTAACATTGTATTTAAATTTTATGAAGGGGACTATAAATATTCATAGACATTTCTCAGTGTATTTTTGTGATCACATACAGTACACAATGTGTTATTTGAGCCTGATATCACGGCAATACGTACATATTTTACAAGGGGGCTTAGTCATACAAAGTCATTCGGCCTTACTCGTACGATTTTTGCAAAAATCTTGTATTTTACAAGTTACCAATTTGTATGAATTTGTACGAATGACCTACACCTAACCCCGCACCTAAACCTACCCATAACTGGGGTTTAGACAAATCGTACAAAATCGTACGAGTGAGGTCATATGAATTTGTACGAATTAGCACAAATTTGAAACCTCATATGAATACGTACAAATTGGACGTGAGACTGTGTTGGTTAAGTTTCCGATTTTACTTCCATATTGTGACGTACTTCGGAGAGAAACAGAATATTGAATGAGAAAAATAGAGGGTGTGGCTTGTATTTTCTTCTGTGAATTGATTGGATGTAGTAAAGTAGGCGTTTTATTCAGAAATGAACACTGACTGTTGGAGGGGCGTGGTTAAGGATGACATGCTAACATTTATTATGTATATTTAAATACACACACTCATACAGTATATATTTTGACAATATTTACATGTATTTACTTGTCTATATATATATATATATATAATTTATACATAACATAACATAACCCATTTTGATAACACTTTATAATAACTACACGCTATGAATCATTAGTTAAGCATTAGTAAATAGTCCGTCCATCCTTTATAAAGCAACATTAACAGTGATTAGTTAGCAGTTTATAAATAGAGCTACAAATGCCTTGTTCTTGATTAATAAGCACATCTTTTACAAAGGAGATTTAAAGGTTTAGTTATCTTCCTAACAGAACAAATAAACAAACAACACAGAGGGATACAGAACTATTCATTTCAAGATGCAAAAGATAAATAAATAAACTGTACAATTGAAGATAAATGAGCTTTTACATCTCCTTAGTAAATGCTTTACAAGGTATAAATAGTCCTCACTTTAGATGAGCTCACAAAAACAGACGGCTGGCAACTACTAAATGCTTTATAACTACCTGACTTAATCATGATTTACAGCAGGAACATGTGTTAATAAAGCATTTATTAACACACTGAGCAACTATTATCATTTGTCTGAATAATAAGATTTATTAATATACATTTAAATAATTTATTGATCATTTACTTAGACTTTATAAATGTTCTTATTAAACACTGACAACTCCTTAATTATTAAACATTATATACATGCTCAAGAACAAGTATTTATAGATGCACTTGTAAACTGTTTACTAATGCATAATAATGCATTAATGCAATAACCAGGAAGACGTAAATGACATTTCACCAAGGAGGGACAAAATAAAAATTTACCATACATTGATAAGACGCCCTTCTGGTTATATATATTATTCCCTGTTTGGTTGTTTATAATACAGTACATAAACATATGGTGGATGGTATGCTTTATTTACCTTCCAGCTTTCAGTAAAGACATAAGATATGCAGAGAAAATAAAACAATCAAACAAGGTTCTGGACAGTCTCTATATCATTCTGATTATAATGAGCAGTTGCGGATTCCACATCATCACGAGCAGTGACAGAATTGAATAGCTTCAAGAAACCTAAGAAGTTCTCTGTACTTTCATTAGTCAAGAACAACACAACAAGCTATTCTTCTGTTGTTTGACTAGGTTTCTTTGTATTGCAGTTCTGTAAATTTCTCTTCATGTCTTTCCAATTCAAATTCCAAATTTAACATCCAGAGGGACATGACAAATTCAATAGAAATTCCAGCTTATAAACTGAAAGGAAGCCAATTCCATTTAATGAAATTCATGCCTATGAATTTATGCTCTGCAGTTTATAGTTTTAAGGAACTGATCATATTCGTTTATGCACAAATGTCACATTAGCATTACATACAGATGCGTTATTCACATAAACAGCAAAAATGCATGAAATACTTATAATGCGTGTGTGGCAGTCTCAACCAGGCAGAACCTTAAGATCTTGATCTTACGTCTGCAGAGGAGGATTTTCAATTCTGTGCTCTTGTTGTGTCCCATGTGGGAAGAACAGGTGCTTGAGAAGCGAAGAATTATGTGTGTTGGGTACTTTTGCGATAAATAAGATGTGTTTTGGTCTAATCAATGCACACTGAGCTCATCTACCAGCTGTCGACTTCTGCCTGCTTTCCAGACTTGTCATTCATAGCTCAGGTGAGCAGAATTCCCAATTAGCTTTGAGTCGCTAACGCTGTAATGAGGCCAATGATGTGCCGTGAGAGTTGAACATGAGAATTCAACCACGTCTAAGTCTGAACTCTTTTGGGGCTAAACATAATGTGGCAATAAAATATCTGTTGGTCGCTGTTGCTAGGTTAAGCATTGTACTAAAAAAAATGGAAACTATAATACAAAAGATCACATGAAGTATAAAGCTCCTCAGTGGTCTGTGGTTCTGAAGCAGCTGCATGCTGAGATATTCAGCGCTGTTATTCTTTGAACAGTGTCCTATAGACTGACTGGAGAGCAGCACGTAGGTGCAGTGGTTTGAAATGTCAGGCCTGTCATAATAGTTGATGATTGAAAATAATTACATATAAAAAAAGAATCTGATGGATAGAAAAGTTAAATCATTTATTAAAACGTGTGCTAACTAACAGCACTGCTGATTAATGAATAATAAATAACATAAAACATTCTGGCAGGCCGCAGAGCAGTTAAAAGAAAGAGCTACACAATTAATTTTGTAAATGCAAACTGTGCCTCTGCATTTAATTAAAAAATTAACATTTGCATATATTCTAAATGTTGGAGTTGGTAGAAAAAGAGTCAACTAGTATCTAAGACACCTGGAAACTCCTTCAATATTGTTTAAAAAAAACTCTCATTTGTGTTGATTCATAATTTGATGAAACATGCATTCTAGTTTACACTTAGTCTAATGTTTTGCACTTGTACTATCATTTTCAAATGTACTACTGTACTTGAATTTCAGCCCAGTTTAATTAAAAATATTCTTTTTATAAAATATTCTTGCTATAAATTTGCTATTTTTTTCTGCATTCCAATTAATATCAATTAAACTGCAGTTGGGCTGTTTTGATTGAATAATAATAAATAAAAAAATGCAGCTAACTAACACAATAAAACATAATAAAATCACACAAATTAATATCTTAAATATGTAGAAAAAAAAAGGTGCTGGAAAAAAAAAACTTTTTTTTTTAATAAATGTATTTATACATAAAAAAATATGGACTACTGACCCAAAAGGTCAAGAAAAAACAAAAACTCATTGTTGATCCCTGCCAGTGCAAGTGTGCTTTTTGAAACAAACAACAGTTTTCAACCCAGTTTTGTAATTGCTAGTGATGATACTGTGACACACAGAACTGCTCATTACAATCAGAGAGTGGCCAGAATCATATGCGCTGGTTTGATTGTTTTTTCCTCCATATCTGATGTCCTCACTGAAAACACGAAGCCGTGAAGCAAGGTTATCACAAATTTATCTGACTTTTTAAAAAGCTTCTGTAAATATATTTTAATTCATGCTAGTTCTTTCTTCTTCTTTTTTTTCCCCCAGGTATCCCGAATAATCTTGGCACCTCTGGTGAGTTTTTCACTCATGGCATAATGAGCATCATTTCTGTTGTATTTATATAGATAAGAATACTTTAATATGTAAAACAGAATTCTTTCAAACATTCAAACACACTAATTCAAGGTCTGGTGATAAAAGTGACTGAAACCCCGTAGGTTGATGAATAATACTGAACAAAAGCCTAGAAATATTTTTTATTCTCATTTTTCATTTCCTCAAGTTCGACCGAATGCTTCTTCTCTTGGAGCAGCAAACCGAAACCAAGGTAAGACTTTCAGAAATCATCTCATTAATGCTTATAAAACCACAGTTTGGGTTTTTTTCCAGCTTGAGGATCCAAACCCTCATACTAACAAAGCTTCTTTGTTTGTGTCTACTGTGATCACTATTTCAGTCCAGCCTTAAATCTGTAAAGACTGTCCAAGAAACAGTTTTAAGTGACTCATGGTCTGTGGATAGTTTGTTGTTAGGTTGTTGATGACAAAGATATGCTTGCAGTTAGAAAACAATAACATGGGGATTTTTTTTTTAACATTGTCATATTCAAAACCCATCATGGCTATGAACTGTGATTTGATAGTTTTTTTTAATGCTGCTAAAATGTATTTTATCACTAGTATGCATGTAAATGGTCTCAACGCTTAACAATGAACTAAAAGAAATTTTAATTTCAT
This sequence comes from Enteromius mattozi, assembly GCA_032359235.1. Classification (NCBI taxonomy): domain Eukaryota; kingdom Metazoa; phylum Chordata; class Actinopteri; order Cypriniformes; family Cyprinidae; genus Enteromius; species Enteromius mattozi. The sequence goes on from JAUMHE010000043.1 coordinate 5,909,552, forward strand.
GGGGTTTTTAAGAAAAGAGGATTGAAAAAACATAAGGCTTCTCATTTTCAGCTCTTCTGCTGCGTGTGAGTGACAGAGAGTGGTCTCTTTTCTGTCAGGACCAGAAGCAGAACAAAACAGAGGATTGTAAGATTGTGAGAATCTGCGTGGTTATTCAACACCTTATATCTTCTAGATCCAAACCTTCTTTTAGTGAGCAGCCAGCGGACAGTAGTGTTTAATGATGACCTCCTGGATATCAGACTCTTCTAATAACCTCTCAAATGTAATTAGTCTCAAGTATCTGTTTTCTTCTGCCTGGCCTCTTCATGGAATAGAAGAGTGAAAGTGAGGGGGGAAAAATGAGATGGCGGTAGGTTTATGTACACAGATTTCAAAGACTTGATTGAGAATAATATCTCGAGCAGATGAATTCAGTGGAGAAATAATCACTCAGACCATAAAAAAAGAGATACACTGGGTAGAAAAGAGTGCTGGGAAATATGTACACTGGATACTGAAATTCTTGATAATCAATAAAGAGTGGAATAAATGGGAACTTACAGTAAAATAGCTTGTAGAGTATCAGAAGGCACAATAATCTGTTAGTTAAATTTACCTTTATTTTATTCTAAAACAGTGGTTTTCAAATGGTGGGTAAATTATGGAAAGTGGACAGTTATGCTGAGATTTTAAAGATTACGTTTTATGGAGTCCACTTCTAGAACCCAAATTTACATATAATTTGCTCACCCCCTTGTCATCCAAAATGTTCAAGTCTTTGATACTTCAAGATGTAAAGAAATTATGGTTTTTGAGGAAAAAATTTCAGGATTTCTCTCCATATAATGGACTTCTATGGTGCCCTCTCCTCTTGTCTGGCTCTGCGTGAACTTGTTTTCCGGTTCATGACAGTTACGTAGGTCTAAAAACTTCCATCTTGTTTTCTCCTCCAACTTCAAAATAGTCCTACATCACTGCAGAGGTACTGGCCCAATGTTTACAAAGTGAACATACAAAGAAGGTCAAAACGAGGAACGAGAACCAGGAAGACGTAAATGACATTTCACCAAGGAGGGAAAAAATAAAAATTCACCATACATTGATAAGACGCCCTTCTGGTTCTCACACCTTCGGAAATCAAAAAATGGTCAAATTGTGATGTAGGATGATTTAGGGAAATTTTAAAGTTGGAGGAGAAAATGAGATGGGACTTTTTCAACATATCCAACTGTCATGAAACTGAAAAAAAACAGATTTCGTGCAGAACTAAACTAGAGGAGCGTTTGAAGTTAAAAAGTATATAAATAATTGTAATCTGATTGTTTCGCTAGATAAGACCCTTCTTCCTAAGCCCTTTGAAGCTGCATTTAAACTGCATTTTGGAAGTTCAAACATGGAGGCACAATAGAAGTCCATTATATAAATGAACCACTGAACCACTGATCCAGGCAATGAAATGCAGGACCAACGAGTTGTACGATTAAGCTACTTAAAATGAACTAAAATGGAAACTGGATTAAGTAATATTATTCCATATTAGGTAATCAATAATTACTGAACAAGAATAAACTCATTTACAAATTGGTAGCTAAATATCTATATTTTTTTTAAGCATTACCTATTAAACAACAGTTATACAACAAGAGTGCAATATTGCAGTAATATCATAACTCCAACTGTTTCACCGTTTGTGAAACTCCGCTTGAGAGAGTCATGGCATACACCCAAATCCATCATAATTTTTTTAAATAATACTGTCACAGATTGTATTTTTAGACAAGAATTTACTTGTTCTGACTTCAATTTGCTTCAGTGTTTCGGAGATATGAGCGTCAAGGCATTAGTAACCATTTAGTGCTCATAAACCGACCGAGAACAACCTTAACTCAGTCAGTTCTTCTGGAATTTGCTGCTTATGTCTCTATAGTGATTAAACATGAGATATCATTCGTTTTGGGTAAAATCTAACAGGCAGTCTGGGGTCTCATTAATTCATTAACTGTTCCATAGCAAATAGTTATGGCAGAGGGCAAAATCTCATCATGTTATATTTTGTGTGACTTCACTGCTGTATATCAGAGCACTGCCTTTGTACTTTTGACTGAATTGAATTGACATTTTCAAATTAGTAATGGAGGCTTGGGCTCTGTGGCGGAAGGAAGTAGTTCTGCACAAAAGAGGTTTTTTTAAAAAACAACCCAAGAAAGAATGGCTGCATATCAGCATGCTGTGATTATCCACAGCGCTTGTGTAGTATTGCTCAATTACTAACCACAATAATAACATCTGATATGTGACCATAATTTGAACATGGTCATAACTAACTAACTTAGTGAACTGGACCATATACTGTAAAATTGGTAACATTTAAGATTATGGAACAATTAACTATGACTTTTCCCTCAATAAATTCCTAAGTTGCTGCTTATTAATAGTTAGTAATGTAGTGGTTAAGTTTCGGTGTTGGGTAGGATTAGGGATGTAGAATACGGTCATGTAGAATAAGGAATTAATGTGCAACTAATAAATATTCTAGTAATATGCATGCTAATAAGCAACTAAGAAAATATATATATTTTTTTTTTTTTGTGACTAAAATGAAATTAGTCTCAAAATGGAGCCATGAAACCTCTTCTCTGACCTGTCAAAAAGCGAATAGATCTGTTGCACGCATGCGTCACTATTGCTCAACTCAGGAGCTGCCTGTTCTGTTCCGTTAGCATGTGAAAAAGTCACCATACTCAGCGAAGGTGCGATACAGCACATATGTCTCCTAGGGAGAGAAAGACCTCGGCCAGGGTTCACACCTGATTTTTTTCTTAGGTCAGAAGGTAAAGCGCAACACAAGTGCAAATGCAATCTATGCCACTGTACACCACATGTGACGGATGACCTTGGACGTCTTTGATGAAGAAAATGAAGACCGGGACAGACATAAGTGTCTGTGTGTTCAATGCTCCCTTGGCGCGTATGTACATATTTGAAGAAAGATGCAGTCAAAGGAGCAGCAGCAGCGGATCTGTCTTCTGGGTACACTTGAACTGCACCCTTCGCTCGAATCTAATCTTGGGTACAGATGCTCAAGGAAAGACAATAGCTCTGTAGGGTCCTCTGGAGGCCTGTCAGCATTTGGATAATCCCATACACAGTGAACAAAGTAAACTCCAAGCCTCCAAGATTTAAAGTTTAAATCCCAGCAAAATCTTTCCAGAGTTGTCGCTCAAAACGGACACTGAGCTTTTCTGAGCACCAGTTAAACCATGCCAGATGGGCTTTTCGTGGAGAGATATGATAAAAAAAGAGATATTTCAGTGTTAAAACTGCCCTCAGCACTTAAAATGCTTAAAAGCGACTCTTTTGAAGTGATGCATTTCTGTTTGTTTGTATAATAGCAGAATTTCAGTAATAGTGCTGTCTATATTTGAACTATGGAAAAACAGAATGAAAATAATAAAATGAGTCAAATTACTGTGCATGTGTACAATAAAATGAACAATATTGCAACAATTTTGATGCAGAAAACCTGTTCACCATGTCACTGTGCAGCTCACAGAACCGATCATTTAAAACCAGCCTAAGCTGATTTGCTGGTCTTTATTAGTCTCCCTGATTGGAGTGTGTTTGCCGATAAGATTATCCGACTACAGTGGCCAAACGTTTGGTCATTATCAACATGTTGCATTTTAACGATTTATTGTATCCAAAAACCATAGTTCCCATTGAACGTTTATCAACAACCTCGAAAATTTGTGTGATTTTGTGAAATTGTGGAAATGTAGCTCTTGATCTGTGGTTTGAAGCATGGTTTCTTGTTAGTTCAGCATGTGGGCCTAAAGAGATCATGCTCATGAACAAAATAAGCAAGCTAATATGTAGTACAATCTATATTTGTAATTTTATATGTACAAAGCTCTGAATCTTTTATTAGCTAGTCAAGAGAATGAACAGTGTGCATGTAAGTGGTTTAATTCCGCAGGAAGCTCAGGAGTTGAACTCACAACCAGATAAAACATTTGCAAATAAAGCAAAACAGTGGAAAACAAATAGTGAAGGATTCCTAAGATGTCACTTAACTTATTTACAACAATAATCTGACATGAATTCAATCTTGAACAGATTAATTTTTCAAAGTACTTACTCCACTGCCTGCTTGATGCCATTAAGAACAGTTCCTGATTATTGAAGCAACGTCTTGAACAATGACTGTGTAGAGTTCCCACAGTTTAGATGAAAAGCCATGACTAGATAGTTAAATTATCCAATAATGCAGTGTTATTAATGTTAGCTAAGCAGCGAGTTACATCTTATGTGTGTGAAACACACCTGTGGTTACCAGTTAAACTCTACTTTGGCCAAGCTGGACAACCATAGTAAGCCAGCTGAGACCTAGCTGGCTGGTTTAAATCTGGGTTTAGTTGGACTATTGTTCATTGCTGATTTTCTTTAGTTTTGTTCTGTCCCTGCTTTTCAGAGGACCAAGATGAAATCCATCTGAATGAAGAAAGCAGCATGTAATTACACCGAGTTTCTGAGCAAATAGTCCTGTCTCTCCTCCCAAAGCAAATATTTTCCTCAATAATGGAAGCCAGTACAATGCAATAGCAATCATCTTTTTTCTACTAAAGAGCTTGTTTACAGGTCAAGGGAAGGGAGATTAGAGCAATTCGGACTGGATTGGCGTACGTTCCATTGCACACAATTTCCCTGTTTGTCTTGAATTCGAACTTGGAATGCGAAAGGGTGGAAAAGCTTTGATTAATTATGAGGTGTTTATTTTTCATTTCACAATGATTAGATTATGGATCCAACATCAGAAGTGCCAAAGCATTGTTAAACGGTTCATTTAACATTGGGTGTTGATTGAGCTTGCTGTAACCTTCACATGCAAAAAAAGCACTAATCAACCCTGTCTCATGAAAAATCAACAATTTTACAAGGTGATTTCATTTGAATTCATAGGAAAACAAATTATTAGAAAAAGTGTATTTAGTATAAGGACCAGGTTGCTTATTAAAGGGATAGTACACCCAGAAATGAAAATTCTGTCATTAAATACTCACCCTCATGTCATTCCAAACCTGTAAGACCTCCATACATCTTCATAGCACAAATTAAGCTATTTTTAAGTAATTCTGAGAGCTCTCTGATCTAAATCAGCAAGTGTCCTTACACAAATTAAAATTTTTTTGATGATATCAGAGAGATATCCAACCCTCCAGCGTAAACATATATATATATATTTATTCTCCTAGCGTCGCAAAACTTAAGTTGAGCCACTAATTTCACATGGACTGTTTTAACTGTGTTTTTACTACGTTTATGGATCTGGGATCATTTCAGTTGTATTGCTGTCTATGAAGGTCTTACGGGTTTGAAACGACATGAGGGTGAGTAATTAATGACAGAATTTTCATTTTTGGGTGAACTAACCCTTTAACAAACTACCTTATTAATAAGCAGCAAATTAGGAATTTATTGAGGCAAAGGTCGTAGTTAACAGTCTGTTAATAGTGAGAATAAAGTGTGACAAAAAAATTATTATGAAGTAATAAAATTCAGATTACTTAGCCACCAATTTGCCAAAATGTAAAATAGTTAGGAATTGCTGTGAGACTGTGTTGGCAGCATTTAGACTTTCACTGGTGGCTTTACGCCAGATATTTGCCAAAAGTCAGCAGTGGTGTTTTTCGATTTTGGCCACACACTGAAAAATGTGTCACTCGAAGATATATTTCCTGCCCCAAATCCCACCTCTCACTCTAAGATTAATCATATCACTTCTGCAATATTACAGTGGGACTAACATCCCCCGTGGTGTCCTTAAAAGACACCGCTGAGCCTCTCGCCAGCACCCATCATAAACAATCACACACACAGCAACCTGATGATCATCTTGATGGATGCACTTTTTTTCCTGGAAAGTGTTTCCTTGCGGGGGGAGGGAAGCGATGCATGTTCACCTCTCTTTTTCTCTGCTCCCCACAGCTCGAGTGTGTGACAACCTGCTCCTGCGCTGTCAGAACGGTGGTGTGTGTCACCACCACCAGCGCTGCCAGTGTCCGGCCGGTTTCGGCGGCATACTGTGTGAGAAGGCCCAGTGCCAGGGTGACTCTTGCGAGGATCTGCAATCCAGCCAGCCATCCCTCCGCCCCCCACCCGCGGCCCAGACTCTCCCGCTGGCTCTTCTATCTCTCATCTCCACCCTGCTGGCCACCCGGGGCCTTACATCACTCTGAGGGAAACGCTTTCGCCCCAAAGACATTCTCTACAGGGGCTCCAATCATTCCTGTTAGAGGACACACGACGACTGAAATCCTTTGGGGGGGGGGGGGGGGTGACCGAAACATCTTTTTAGGAAACCGTAAAGTTTTCTACTCAGTTCTATGTCAATTAAAGTTTGCCAGAGATGATGGATGAACTTAAAAACTGCGAGAGGAAATTTACAAAAAACAAACAAAAAAAAAGAACAACAACATAAAAAAGCTGAAACTAATGACCGTCTTTGCTTTGTTGAAAATGTTAGGAAGAAATCAAATCAATACACTGTTATAATGCTCTGAAGCCATCCGTCAGATAAAACTTTATCTCAAGCCTCAGAGCGCACAAACACTGCAATACAATTTTTTTGGGAGACAAATCATCAATGTGAAGATGAATCGAGATGTACTTGTAGACTGCCACCTGAATTTACGCACACACCGCCACGAATGGTTGTCAAACTTTTCACACTTTACCTTTTCCTGACCCTCTCTCTTCTTCTTGTAAATCTGTGAAGTCATGTAAAAGACCAATGATGTATGTCACACAAGAATTGATCCAGATTATCATTCAGAGCTGGTGTAAGATCAAATATAGAGTAACATGAGAGACAACCGCTGACATTTTGTACTGGGATGTTTTCATGGCAATGAGAATTGGAACAAGAAGAAAGACCCCGCTAAGCAACGTGATTTTCTGCATCGCTGCGACAACCTGTAGAATTTGAACTGGTTCTTTATTGCCCTGATGAAGTTGAATATTCCTGTTCAGTTGCTAATCGTTTTGCTTAAAACATACGTTTACATTCTCACCGACTGAACTGTATGAAAGGTTTCACCAAAAGGCTTTGGTGAGAAATCCTTTGTTGCTTGAAGCCAACTATGTTTGTGAATTAAAGATTAAAAAAGAACTTTATTGCCATTTCGTGAAAGCGAATATTCAAAGATAACAGGTTATTTCTGTTCATGTGTTCTCAGATGTTTTTGAAAATTGAAAGTTTTTATAGATGAAAGATATGTTCAGCTTCATTATGTCAGTGTTCTGGGATAGGAATTTAAACATGATGACCTTCATAGACCTTCATAGATTATGTTCAGACTTGGTAATTAGACAACATACAGTTAAGACTGATATAAGGTAAGGTCATTATCCAGTAGTATGATCACTTGACAGTATCATTATCCTACTTATTAGATGGTAACTCACCAAACTAAAACACTGCAGCTATAATATTGCAATGTTTGTACTTGATAAATAGCCTTATAGTAATATGTAATACTGTTAAAAAGTCTGGGAACAGAAATATTTTCTTTTAATGAATACTTTTATTCCCCAGAGGGTTTCACTTTATTTTGATGGTCCCTTTAACGTATTCTGTTGATTATAAGTAACATTGCACCTACATATCTGCTAACTCTCAA
>JAUMHE010000043.1:5926233-5942819 GCA_032359235.1 Enteromius mattozi
GTTGGGGGTGGGTGGTATTGGGGCTTGGACCTGGCCTCCTGAATCTCCTGATCCGCCATGGCCTCCGGAGGCTCCTGATCCGCCCTGGAGGCTATCTGTGACACTGCCCCCTTCCAGCCTCCAGGGCGCCCACATCTCCCTCCGCTGTTGTTAGCTGATTAACAAGAGTGTAGAAGCATCTAACCCTGATCATAAGCCTAAAAAAGATATTTCCAGAAAAATTATCCCTCAAATCTAATTGATTGGAATGTTGTTCCTGTCATGACCTGATACTACAGGCTGAAATTGGTCAGAGTTTCACCTTTCAGTGCTGCTTTTATGCACCACTGTGTCTTTACAAAGAATTCAGAGGCGGTTCAGAATCTTTAAAAGATTGCTAAATGTCAGGCGGCTTAACCAATCATAAGAACTCTTGCGCTCTTATGAAGGCCGTTTTACATATTGTGAATCATTTAGTGTCTCCAACCCTGAATCTCTGTAAACGGTCTGATTTCATAGCATGGCATATCATAGCACTGGCTTGTATTTTAAACAGTAGCTCAATGGCATAAGAAGCATCTCCGGACTTAAATTGCAAATCACCTCCCCCAATCCCACCCTCACCAGCCCTCTGGAACAAATTATTTATGTATCACACCAACTGAGACTATAAATAATATATTGTGCCCCAGATCCCTGTGTCTAGAATGAAAGCATTTATCGTCTTTTGAAAACATGTAGTGGTATCAGAGCGCAAGGGAGACTTTCTGTAAGTGCAACAAGGGCTGAATCATAGGGAGGGGGGGGTAACAAAATACAAATAACTTAAACACAAGTGTGTCTAACTTGCTATGTTTGGAGAGTGAGAGGAAGAGGCCTGGAGGAAATATCAGGGTGCAAAAAAGAAAGTGTGAAAACAGAATCAATAAAACCAGATGGCGAGAAATGACAGTTTCTTGATGGAGGGACATCCTGTCAAGTTTGGCTAATAGTGTGAGATAGAAGAATGCTAGTTTAGAGCCTGGGAAGAGTTGTGGTTTGCATTACTATTGTTTAGATGAGAGAATGTAGCAAAAAAAAATTCCTGTTTACTGAAATTATGTGACTTAGCCAGTTTAATATGTTCTCTTGAAACAAAAGGTTTGCAAAGGTTTTAAAGCTCCAGGAAACACGCTTTTGGGAATCGCCCACCATTACAACACTTCTCTAAATATTAAAGGATTAGTTCACCCAAAAATGAAAATTCGGACATTACTTACTCTCATGTCGTTCCAAACTCAGAAGAGCTTCGTTCATCTTCAGAACACAAATTAAGATATTTTTGATGAGATATTATCACAACGCGTGCGTATGCTTTCTTCTAGGTGTAAACAACCGCAGAACTGCAGATTACGTGCATACATGCTTTACCCTGGATGTAAACAAGGCTGATTACGTCAAATACATAAAGCTTGTGTATGCAGTGCATTGTGATACTCTCTAAAATGGCAGAAGATGTAAGTCACGTGTAGCATATTAGCTAATTAAGGGAAATGTATATAAATAATTACTATTAATTATGATTAATTGGAATTATTTATATCAGCTGCCAGAAGTAACTGTAGCAGAATAACCATCAACTAATCTGTTCATTCAGCGAACATATAGTGTAAGTTCATATAAACTCTAAGAAGGGATATTTTTGTGGCCACAGAAAAATACCTTCTTACAGTATCACTGCATTAGAGCATGTAGCAAAGGTCGAAATCGTAAAGGGCATTCATTTGCAAGGCAGAATCAGAAACTCATGTAATTTGTGCAAAAGTTTTATTAACTCTACGTTTACTCACATAACTGAACACACACATATAAATACACTCACACATGGGGAAAGTGCAAAGAAGGCTTAAGGGTAAACCACTAGGAAAAGCCAAAATTGAAGTTATGAAAAGAGTTGACCACCTGTAAAACCATCAGTGCCATTCAAAACGTGTTCTATAACTAATACTAAACCTCTGTTTCGTTTAGTTATATGTACGATACTTGCATTGCCTCGTTGGTGAGGGTCCGATGCAGTCTCGAAGTCCTGATGGTTCCAAGGTTTTGGATTGGCAATCATTTTCGTCCTGGTTTGAAGAGTGATGAATTCCAAAAGATGTCCTTACTCTGATGATTGGTAGATCCTGTGAATTAATTTAGGGAAAAGTCCATTGTCTTTACAAAAGGGAGAACTAGTCAGAGTTGCTTCGTTCACATTCCTTCAAGAAATAAACCAGTGTTATCAGTCGGTTGCCATGGAATGTCTGTCTGAATGCCTGTTTTGCCTTCCTGAGGTGTTAGCTGCCTTTCGGGGGAAGGGTCCACATACCCTCATAGTTGCAGTTTGAGTTACCCCTTGGGCTGGGTAAAGATTATTTGTTAAATGTAACAAATAGTTTGCGCCTGATTGGTTCAAATGCTACACAAGGGAGAAGAATGATAGAGTTAAATGATGTTAATTTTGTTTTCTTTGCGCAAAAAAAAAAGTATTCTCCTATCATCTGACCTGTATTCTCCTATCGTTCTGGACCTGGGATCATTTCAGTTGTATTGCTGTCTATGGTGGGTCAGATGGCTCTCTGATATCATCAAAATATCTTAATTTGTGTTCCGAAGATGAACAAATGTACGGACTTGGAACGACATGAGGGTAAGTAATTAATGACACAATTTTCATTTTTGGGTGAACTAACCCTTAAGGTTTTGTTTTCTGAACTGTTAACTGTTCTTTTTTTTAAGCATATAGAATTTTTTTTTAATTTGGAGCAGCAGTTAAGTAGTACTCAGAACCCTCTTGAGCACTGAGGTTTGTTACCTCAAGTATGTACAACTGCACTATCGCAACTTCTGTTTGTGGGCTTTAATGGCGGATGTATTACAAAGTGCAAAGCCCAAAGGGCCAATGAGTGCACGAGGACACCCGTCCAAGGTTGGATTGGGGGGGGATTCATTGTGGTCCACTCAGGATTTGTTTCCTTCATCAGCTTTGATCTGCAAGTGTTTAATTACTCAATAGTGCTGATGAAGTCCTTGAGGCGTTCAATCTCAGTCCTCTAAGACATACAGTACAGGGCTTTATTGAGTTTCCCTCCCACTCTCCCCATCTACAGTTGCTGAATTGGTAAAGACAGCGTGGTGAAGTAAGTCACACCCATATAACACATAACTCTTCACCCGTTCCTGTCTCATATTCAACACCAAGAGGTGACACTTTCAGGTCATAGGATTGAGGGAAGCTCTCTCTCTCTCTCCCTCTTCCTCAGTCTCTTACCTTTTCTCTGAAGTCTCCTGCTGTCAGTTCACACCTTTCTGAAGTAGAGAGAGATAGACCTGCTTCCATCCTCTGGCAAACAAGGCTGGCCATCAATCACTGCTGCGCTGCAGCATGGCCCTCATGGCTTTTTCTGAACATGCCTCAGGTTAAATCTCAACTACTGTTCCTACTCAGCTCCTACTGTCCTAAGATGATTTAAGAGCAATACTGGGAATTCATGGCATAAAAACTACACCCTAAACAGTTTGTTTGGAAATCTATTAAAACACAAGAGATATTTGACAAGAAAGGAAAGCCCCACTTAAATTATTTGTGGAAATTTAGGAGAACTGACAAGTGTTACTGGGTTAGTTTTTGCTCAGTAAGAGACTGGGAGTTAGCTTACATTAAGACAATAACTTAATGAATGTAATTTAGTTTTTTGTTTTTTTAAAAAATATAAAACAGAATATTTAAGAGTGAGAAAAACCAATGAACCCAACAAAACAAACATCATAAATACATTTTTAAAAAGTCATTAATCCATCGCTAATACTTACTCATGCTTGTGCTGTTGTTGTCCCTCCAAAATGATGTCACTTCCTGGTGGTTGATGTCATTGAGGAAGTGGCTTAAAGGGGAACAAACAACTAACTGGATGGAAAGAATGGAAAGTATATAGAGGGAAACCTTTTATCAAAGATAATTTTCCCAAGAAAAACAATTTCTGAAAAATGTGTATGTACTATGCAGACCCAGGGCCCAACATTAGAATTTTGCCAAGCACCAAAAGTAAAATGTGAAGTTGACCATGAGAAGTACATTTGCTAGAATATTTGTATGTGGGGAACAATATTATGAATAACTAATAAAGAAACAAATAATAAAGAAATATAAAAGAAAAAAAACCTATAATAACGCCACAGTAATGGGTAGAAAAAATAAAGCGGTACATAGTTTCATAGCCTTTAAAAAAAGCATTTATATACAGTAAATTTTCTCACAACATTGGCAAACATGGCAACTTATGTTTGGACCATGTACACATATTACTGACGCTAAGAATTTCTGTATATATACATATTTTTCTATTTTTTTAATATAATTATATATGGATCATTTTGTATTACGGTAATGCATGGTTTAATGAGCGCAGGTGTCTGCCTGGTAGCACATGGCACTGAGGAAGGGTTGATACTCAAAAACATTTAGCACTTTTTACATTTAGCACTATTAGAGACCTCTGTATGATAAATGTTTTTTTGTCTATGGACGCTGTACACAGCCATACAAAACTCACTCTCTAGACTGTGTCAAATAAGTGATAATTTATATTTATTCTGAAGAAAACCAGACAACATGAATGCATGGAAGGTGCTTTAACAATTATAATAGCAGTGAAAATAAAACATTTGCAAATATCTATACTATGAAAACTATATGACCTAGATTTTAGCAATAAAAAAGCAGCTTGTAACAAACTTACAAAACTATTTTAAATGAAATTTCATCTAAGAGAAAAAAATTCTCTGCAAAATTCAAGGGGAGCTAATATATCTATTACAGTGCAAAAATTCTATTCTATATCAGTGTTTTCATCTTGATTTCCAGTAAAAACAAATCTACAAATCCTCATAACAAGATACACATACCTGAGAAATAAAATAACATAATACTTAATATATCTTCAACATACATTGGGGTACGTACGATTTTTTAAAAACTGTATATATTTAATATATATTTATCATATAATTCTGACAATGTAATTTATTCCTGTGATGGCAAAGTTGATTTTTTAGCAGTCATTAGTTTTCAGTGTCATGCGATCCTTCATAAATTATAATGCAGATATGCTGGAAGTAACATTTATAATTATTATCGATATTGAAAACATTAATACTTTTATGTAAACTATAGTAAAAAAAAATTCAGGATTCTTAAATGAATAAAAAGTTCAATAAAACAGCATTTATTTGTGTCCCTAATGAAAAAAAGTATTAATTTAAAAAATAAAATCGTACTGGCGCCAAACTTTTGAACGGTATTGCATTTTGTATTTTTCCTAGCAGATTTTTTTTAGCATCCATAAACCTCGTCAAATATTTTTTGATGACTGATCACAGCACGGCGCGTTAGGCCGGCTAAGATGGATATCGCTCTGAACGGCAGACCTCCTGTCACCGCGAAGTGCTCCGAGCGCCCTGAGAGAGCAGCGTAGCTAAGTGTTATCAGGGCTGAAGAGAAGGAGGCAGGGAGGAAGGCTTCGTGACAGCACGGCGCTCCGTCTTGCCCCAGCCAAACTTTGCAGAGTCAGATGGGCGAATAAAATCATCAATTATAGCACAAGGTGAACTGAAAGCACCGCGTAAAGGTCGCCGAGTGGAGGGAAAAAACGGCCAGCTCAGGGCTTTTCTCTCTGCGTGCCACTCCTGAGTTTATGGGAGGTCCGGCACAGCACAGAAATGGAGTTTAAATTTTAAACAGGCAGAGAGAGGGGGGCCCCAGGCCCTGTGTGAAGATTTCAGGAGGTGACAGGGTGAGAGGGAGGAAAAGAGTGAGAGAAAGAGATGTCTGGACTGAATGTGGAGCAGCGAGGGACATTCATAACTAATTAAACAGTCAAAGCCGACAGGGCCTCAGATGCATCACGCTGCAGGTCTCAACCGCAGTCCACCGGATCCCATTAGAAGAGGCTGATAATTGCTCTGTTTGTGGTACTTCGCTATTTAGTTTCTTGTCAATTCACTGTCACAGCACAATGAGGATAACGTCCTGCGCTGATCACTCCTCTTCCTCCACATAAGTTGAAGGGAACCATCCCACCTGTAATATAAACAGCAGCAGTAAATATTACTGAAAACTAACGGAGCGTATCTCTTCTTCTCCGTGACTGGTTTGAGATTTCTTGCAGGTCAGATCTGATAGTGACATGTGCAGAAGAATAATTAAGAGTCATTCTGCCATCATCTGTCATCACTTCCAGTTAATCATCTCTCTTAGAAACGCGCTTGAGCATATGAAATGAAAGAAAAGCGAATGTAATAAGGCTTGAGGAAAGATTCAGGCATCTTGGAGAGTTGAGATCAGCTATATTGCAGGGGAATGCATGGCTAAAATCTCATTTCAATATTAAATGTCAATCATAGTCTCACACCTCTATATCATGGATCTGGGGTATGTTTAAAAAAAATATTTTACCATGAACATGAGTACATCAATGAGTAAATCAATAGGCCTGAAATACATGACCATATTTATTACTGTCATTAATATGTATAAAATTAAAATTAAATTAAAAAATGAAAACTAAAATATAATTTCTGAAATAATTAATTTAAATGAATTAGTTTAATTATGTTTTTTGTTTTCTATTTTACTATTTTGGTGTGTTGTATATTTGTATATTAAGTATGTTTTAAAAAGTAGAGAATTCTAAATATACTTTATTCTACCATTATTAATGCATTTACTTTCACTTTTGACCAATTTAATGCAAAAATGCAACTTTTGAACAGTAGTGTCAATATAAAATAATACAAAATAAAAATATGAAATTTAGTTAACAGACAATATATAAAAGTTCTATTTTTTAACTAATCTGACTAATGATAACAGAATACAGAGCTGTTGGTAACACTACATCAATTTTGTTTCATGAACAACATTCTTACAGTATTTATTAATACTGTAAACAAAGCACGCTGATAACCTTTTTTTTCTGCAGTGTGCCTAGCATTTCCCTTTTGAGAAACCATGAACTATGATTTGCATGGAAGGGCAAGAGTTCAGTTCCATAATGTGCAAGGTTGGGAGAAAAGCTTCACAGTATCTAAACAAATATGAAAGCACCAAAACCTCTAGAGAACTGCTTTCATACTTGAGTTTCAAGGGTTTTTTTTCTCACCTGGCCATTGACTTCACCTTTCCACCATCCACTGGCACACTTGATATAGATCTTTACCAGGTCGCCCACCTGCAGAGAGAGTTCCCGTGTATCTCTGGAGCTGAAATCATATCGTGCCAGCGCAATGCCAAGCACTCTCGGGGTCAAAACTGAGGAAGAAGGGGACAAAAACAAGTTTTTAGAAAAGACAAAAAGAGCGAGACACCAAGTAAGACAAAACATGTGAACGTGCAACAAGATGATTGGAGATTTCGCCACAAATGGCACTGCATCATGCAAAGACATTTTCACACACAATATGTGGAATACAGATCCACTCTCTCCGTAGCTATCAGAAAGCACACATACACTACAGAGAGAGCTGAAGCAAACACAGGGAGCAGAGACGGAGATGGCTGGAGGGGGAAATGAATAAGACAGGTGGCTGATAGCTGTACCTGACCAGAAGGGTGAGGGGGAGGGAGGAACAAAACTGTAGCTGGTGGGACTCAAAACGGAAAGCCCACACAGCACTGGAGCTTAGGATCCAAGCCGAGGCAGAGCAAAGAAAATAAGAACACAAAAACCCAGAGATCTTAACAGAGACATTTTCAACAAAACAAACATAAACAAGCTGATATAAAGAACTCCACACAGCACTGGATGAATGAGCACTCGTCTTGAAATATGTCAGTCTTGAGATTCACGCAAGATGTCGTCTCAATAAAAAAAGTCTCAATGAACATCAAATTAAAAAGTCAATAATATCCACTGTTGTTTTCGACTAGGGCTGTGAATACTGCCAAAGATATATTATTCAGTATACAATATTCATTTCATACAATAAATGCATCCCACATGTTCGTTAGGCCTCAAGAATGAATATAAGCAAACTTTAGATGAATCTTTATTTTTCCCCCCAGAATTCTGTTATGATGATTTTATAAAAAATGATAGATACTGTCTAAAAGTAATTTATAAAACCTGAACAATTTAATCCAACTTTTAAAATGTAATCAATATGCTGAATGTGATTAAGAAACATTTTTTTATTATCACTGCTGTACAGTTTCGCTTCTCAGTATTTTTGTGGAAACTGACAATTTTTTTAGGATTCACTGATGACTACAGGTTCAAAAGAACAGCATTGGTTTGAAATGTAAATATTTTTGTAATATAATAGATGCTTTTACTATAACTATTCATCAGTTTAATGCATCTTTTAAAATCTAAACAAATATAAACAACTAAACAACTTGTATACTGGATACAAAAACACATTTTTTTCATGTTACACAGAAGAAAGTCAGTAATGGTTTGGTTTAGAATGACATAAGGGTGTATAAACAATGAGGAAAACAACCAAAATTTGATCTACTTAAGCCATATGGACTACTTTTATGAACTGCATACTGCAAAAAAAAAAACAACAACAAAAAAAAAAAAAGCATAGGCAACCCATTTCTGTAAGTGCTGTTTTTTTGTACACCATTTTCTCTAGGTGTTCTGGTTGCTTTTGCCAAGAACACATGAGTGTGTGCTCCTGGCCCTGTCACTGACGCAGCTGTGAGAGCGTTCATACAGAGCTTGAGTCCTGTTACCATCTGAACGCCCATCTGAGCATCCAGCACTTTCTAATATGTAAACTAGCAAACGTCAAATCCACAATATGTTTGCCTGCCTGCTTTGCATCTCCTTCGGGGGGGAACGAAGCAGTGGGCGATGAGCCAACAACTTTTACCTGTGACACTGTCACTCAGAAATCACCTGCGGAAATCGCGCAGCCAATTACAATTATCTATAGTCAGAATTGAAACCGTTGCACTGTCTAGTAAATAACATTCCTCGCATTAGCTTATCAAACACAACCCTGATATCTCCCTTTGTGTTCAACGTGTTTACCAAACACTCGACGCCTGCAGACGTGTCAGCGCCCACACGCCCGAATGATCTGTCGGAGTATTTGCGTGTGTTTTGTTTTGGGGCACATCAGCGAGAGCGCTGTCCCAGGATGCATCGAGGGCCCGGATTTTCTGCAGAGGTTCGTGAAAGGATGCGTCACTGAGAATGGCAGTTGAACATAAACACCTCTAACAAGCCGAGAATGCTGAAGAAAAAAGGACAAATAGAACAGTGAAATCCCCAATTCACAATCCCAGATATCCTGTTCTTTCCATCAACAGAGCGTTATTCGTTCGCTAAGCCTTTTTCTACGTGACATGTCTCTCTCTGTTCAATAAAGCTGACTTTCTATGTCTCCACTAGTTGCCCTTTCATTTCTCAGAGCAGGGACTGTTTTTTCTCTTAGCTGTGAGAGAGAAAAGCAGGCGAGTCCCTACAGGTGAGGGGGAGCTTAGCATCCATCATGGCTTTTTCCTGTAACTCAAAGCAAACTGTCATGTCATGTCAGAGAGATTGCCGGTGCTACTTGAGCGCAGCGCCAGCGTCTTGTTTAGCCGAGTCCTCTCTCTCTCTTGCTGCAACGCCTGCAGCAGCGGCTGCAGAGCCAGACACAAACAGCCATTTTCCTGCTGCCAGGTGCCGAGTGCGTACGACTCGCTTCACAGCATCTGCCTGTCTCTTTGAGGAGCCATCTTGGGCAATGAGAGCTCAAGTAAACACGTACGTTTATACACTATGATGAAAGCAACACGTGTATATGCACATTTCATGTTTTCACCCAACCTTTGTATTTAATCAAAAGAGCCTGAGAGCTGTCGGGACGCATAAGAAAGTCACTGGCTAAAACACATCCTGAGAGCTAGCTATGCCTCCTGGCATTAAAAGAGGACCTGTCTGAAGACCCATTCACACTGACGGCGATTTTAATCGCTGAAGGTCGACAGGTCACTGTACTGTTGGCAGCTAGAAGACATTCCTGCTGCTGGATGCTTTAGTGTTTCTGCATGCTCAACTGGCTGTAACTCTTCAAAATGCATTGTCAGGGAAAATTATTGTATCTTTCTATTTTGGTAATGAATCAGTTTTGATAAAAACTCACATTCTGCAGAGGAATGTTTTTGATTGGATATAAATTACAGCATTGTGTACTGTAATGTGTTATATCTAGTCTAATCACATCAAAGTAAACATTTTTATTTACATAATGTATATGTGTACTGTGTACATTTGTTATATATATATATATATATATATATACACACAGTATATATATATACACACATACATACAGTATATATTTTGAATATATGTATATAATATTATAATATTATATATAAGTACATCCACAGATATGCTGCTGTGAGCATGTAAGAAATACTGCTGCTGCACATATAATAAAATAAAACCTCGAAGTAATGCCCATGAAATTATCCCATAGCAGATGTATACAGGTGGAGCTGGGGAAGGTAGAGGGTTTCTGAAGTGTACTGCAACTGCTACAGCTAGCACTAGCCAAGTATTTAAATGTTGAGCAGAAATCTCATCGGCTGCCGATGTGAATGATGATGTAATTATATCAGATTGAGTTAAAACCTACCAACTTGTGTCATCTAAAGCAATTTGATGTGTGATAGCAATTTCTTATTTCTTTTTGTGAACATGGACATTTTGGACACAAACATTTTTTAGACAAATTCAAATCTGAGTCCTCCCGTAGTCCTACTGAGTTCAAGATCATTCATAATTGTAATCTAAATCCAAGTGTGGGTCTCAAGTCCAAATACCACAAGACTGCAGGCAAATCAAATCTTGTCAGGCTGACTATTAATTCCAAGTGATCAAATCTGATTTGTGTGTCCAGACAGGTTACTTACCTGCATGGCACGATCCAAGCATACCCACTTTTTGATGAAGCTTTTAAATATATCATTTATTTTAATTAAAATGTCATCTCCAAATATAAGTGCCCTATTGAGTTGCCATGTAGAACTCCTCTGTCGCACAAGAAAAACAACAGAAGAGACTGGTATATAATGCGATATTCTGCGCCATAGTCACAGCCAGCTTCAGCTTCATTTGAATATTTATAATGTAAATACTTCTTACAATATCCATCTATGGTTTAACATTATTGTTGTGTGTCACGTAAAGAATGATGCAAAATTATTTGAAATCTGATTTGAGCAGCCAGAACATCCAGACGGGATGCATCAGTAAAATTCTAACTGGAATTGCACTTCGAAAGTACCTACATATGGGGTTTGAATAAAATGGGAAGAAAAAAAAAATCAGATTTCACGTGTTTTGCTGTCAGCCTGAACTAATCTTATCACACAGTCATTGTGAATTTAAACAAGGTAAACGATACTCACCAGCAGGTTTGACTCCACTACCAAGCTCCTTATAGGGCACCTGCAGAGTAGTGTCCAGAGTACGGAATCCCTCTTTCAGAGAGTGCTGTTTATAATACTCAACCAGTTCCTGGACAGAAAAATCACAAGTGTAAATGCTTATTTCAGGGATTCCCAAAATATTTTTCCCCCTGTAATTTTAAGTTAATATTTCAATAGGTATCAACAAATTTACGTTCACAATTCTCTTTTTAGTTTGTTAATGGTTAAATCACATGCAGGTAAACAAAATATAATTTGTTTGTTTTTTTCACATGCTCAAATATAGCCCAGACCCAGAGAACCCCCCATAGCCCCAAGCTGGGACAAGAATAATTGGGAGTGGGGAGGGATGCCAGAAAAACTATTGTGGGAAAGAGGTAAATTGGCTGTATATGTGTACATGTACTATCATGCTAATTAAGTTAATTATCTGAACATCCTCCACCTGTGCTGAACGTGATCCTCCTGAACTTTGTTAACAAAACATCATTTACTCTTACATTTTTATGAGTTAATTCATTATTACCTTTCCAACAGCTGAAGTTTATCTTAGCGAAACAGCTACAATTTCTTCTACATAGATGCTGTTTTATGGATGTGCACCATGATAATACTATTCTTTGACACACCCTGGAGTACCATGATATATGAAATAATAATCATTCAGCGCTATTGTATACATTAAAGCTTTCCTTACAGTACACACTGTCACCACAGTGTATTTTACATGGAGAACTTGATCATTTTAAAACCATATAGAAGAAAATGTAACAAGTTTGCAGTATTGATGATGGATAATAGCTGGACTCTCCCATTATTAATTATGCTAATGAAATACAGAAATATGCAGATCAGCACATGTTCTGGTTTTTCGATAAAAAAAGCTCAGGTCTCTGCAGCACAGCTAGCGACACTAAATTATAGCACCCTACATATGTATTCATATGGCGATGATAAATAGAGCAAATGATGAGGAAGACCAATGCTTCTGTGCAACTCAAACCCACTTACTAAAACAGTCTTGAACGTCCTGCTTTCAGCAATGTAGAAGCAGCCCTCCTTGGTGAGGATCTTAATGTGTTTTACATCATTGTTGTACCTGCAGATGACAGAGAATTACTTTAACCGTTCCAAGATTGTCAATATTTCCACTTTCAAAACACTTTCAAGCAATAAGTGAGTGTTAAAGGGACAGGTCACTTAAAAAGTGAATTGAGCGAATGATGACAGAATTTCCATTTTTGAGTAAACCATGCTATAATGAAAAGGAGAAGATCTGATGTTGAGTGGTAAGTTTATTTCACAACCTTGAACCATATATATATATATATAAAACCCACAATTCCCTTTAATCCTTATTTTTGAGCTTGTTGCGGAGAGTCAACTATAACCTAAGGATGTGGAATAGTGCTGTCAGTCCCTGACCACAGGTCAACACATTTAGAGAATAAAATATTTTGACAAAGACTCTGTGATTGGTCTAAACATGGGACATGCAACTACTAAATGTAATAAAGCCCACAGTGAGTATGTATGTGATCACTCACTGACCACATCTATGCTACACATTAGTAGCTGTATGCAAATTCCATGATGCATAATACATTGGGTTGCATGGAGGGAAATGCATGTAGATCTAAGCTTTGCATGCAAAAGGACGTTCATGCAAGGACCTCACGACTATCTGTCACGGCAATTTTATGCACAATAAAAACATGCTGGCTCAAATGGGATAATAGCTACACGTACTTGATGCTGATGGCGTACTCTCTGCTCTCCCGGCTCCTGTATCGCACCAGGTAGGTGCTGTTCTCTCTCTCCACAAGCTCAGACTCTGCTTGGTGCCTCTCTATGGGCCCAGCAAACCTGCTCGCACAAGCCAACATGCATGTGGTTAAAACCAAAACAAAAAGGTCCAGGTTATGAGAACACTGGAATAAATGCAGTTAAACATTTACTGTTTAGACTTACCAGGGCTGAGCTGAATAGTCGGCTGCCCTCGGTACCTAAGGATGAGAAACATTATAAACAATGGCATCATAATTATTCCAAACATTTTGGCCGCTGATGTACTGTATATAGCTCACACAAATATAAATCAACAGCATTAAAATAATTATACAAGTCATACAAATACACATTCTTACACATGGGCAGGGTTTGACTGCATCACTTGGAAAGAAGCCGGTCTCTTGCGTTGTCAGGATTTTGCCCTGCCAAGAAGTGTGGATGTTAATTGCATTATATTTGCCTTGAGGCGATGCTCCCCCTCCTCTTTGCTTTAATAAATCTAAGACAATTAGCTCACAACAAGCAGTGAATCTCATTTAGAGCCACAGTTAATTACTGTTCAGCCCCTACCCACGGTTAAACTCCGTTACGCATCAGAATGAAAGCATCAACTAATGCTGAATAATCATACAGCTTCCACGGCAGAACCTCGTGAATCACGACACTCGCCAATGAGCCATTGTTTGATATTGCTGCTCCGAGCATATTTGGATTTATGAATTACATTAGACCTGAGTTTCGTATTATGTTCTCGCGCAATAGATTGTATTGAGCAATCGCAGGCCGGATGCCAGTTTTAAAATAGGTTCATTTCTTGCATGGCTTCAGCCACAATTATCTGTATATTTTTGGATAAAAACTGACAATTCCCCCCGACTCGGTATGAAACAACAGCTGGGAGGTTATAATGCACTGTGAACGCGGTGGAACCAGATGCCAAAATTGAGCAGCCTATGATTGATTGTGGTTTTGTTTGACTGAGGGTGTAATGAGCCTTTTCTCAAACAACTATACTGCTAAATATATATATTTTTCTTTCCCAGACCCCTTTAAGATCATCTTTAACAAGTATGAAATGAATTTTAAAAAAATGCACCTCCACCCCAAAATTAGATTGGAGCCCCAAACTGGAACTGTATTCATGATTTATTCGGCTTAATAATATTTTGCCGTAGCTTTTGAAAGCCCTTTATATTTGTTACGCCACAGATAAGCGTATGATAAAGATTAAACTTATTACCCCATTAGAGTAAACAGTTGGCAGCCTAAAGGATCAAATTAAATTACAGTGATCGATTGCACTGTTCTGGCAATGGGACAGAGATAATTGTCTTCCAGTAACATGGGAGATGGATGCTTAGTGCTCTGTAATTCCATTCTTTGGTGTCATGGGACCCTGAAGATTTAGTAGCCTTATTAAGAGTTAAGTGTCGTTTCACACAAGATAAAATAAACCAGTGATGTGCATTATCATTCAACAGCAGCGCTTCTCGCTCCCCTCTATGACCTGCCTGGTGCGTGGAGAACCACGGCTGACACGCACGTCTAGCCGCTGCCTGTCTCAGTCTGTTGGCTCGGTGAATCTCTTGGCATCCATTTTTGAGCTGTAGGGTTTTTTTCTAGCTCGGTGTGTGCTATCAGGCAGAAATGGCCCAGCATAAAGCATGGGAAATCTCGCTAAGTGTCTATTCCCCGCCGAGCTGTTCACGATACGTCGGCCAGATTGGAGCAACACCAGGAGGAAGATGAGGTTTTAGTGCCACCATAAACCATAGAGAAAAAAGCTACAGCAGCCCGGCACGAGCCAGAAATAAATAACGCAGGAACAGTCTGTGACAATAAGCTAGAGACACAACAGCAATGCCCAAACATGCCTGAACAAAGACTGTGCTCTGTATGCACTAAATCTGATAGCTCATTTAGGTATCGGTTCATTTTAGAAAGCAATGTGGGGAAAAAAGGAATGTTTTCAGTCATTATTTAATTTACACTTTTGTATACTATTTTTTTAAACTAAAGTTGTCCTAAGTTGTGTTTGTAAACTTAAAACCTTTGCGACAACATCTTTACTCTCAATTTTTATCTTGCAGAATAAATGTGTTAATTTTCAAAAAAAGTTAAATCTAAATTTATAATTAACCTAAATGGGCCGACAGTCTGTTGGCTATGGAAATACTTGTTATTGCATTTATCATTTGGTTAAAATGTCATAAGCCACGTTTGTTGAAAAGGTTATGTCTGCCCTATTTGCTTTTATGTATGTTGTGATCAGGCTTAAGGATCCCATGACACCACAGAACACAGTTCCGCTATTTGGTGTTTAAATACTACTGTACTTTATCTGACCTCCCACCAGGAGCTGTGAGGATCGGCACAGATGACCTCTATGACATCACCAATCTGAGCACTGAGCGGCGGTCCACCCAGAGGACAGGGAACCCCAAAATAGCCTCTGATGACCAGCATTTTTGGCAAACCTGTAAAATAAAATGTGACATAAAAGCAATATTGGCATGTTTTTTACCTACTTCACTTTTGAAAGTATTTGATTTTTGCTGACATCACCATCACTCTCATGTTTCAACCCCTTAACTCCATATTGGTACTTAACAGCCAATTTTCACAGTCAGCAAACAATTCACAATGGAAACAATCAAGTCCAACTCATTTTCTAATTAAAGGCGTCAGGTTACCTACGTCAAATGGCTTGAGAACAAGTTTACCTTAAATACAGTGCAATAAGGAATTATGTAAAAGATTACAGGTGATGTCTTATGAAACTGATAGAAGAAAGAGCAATTAGGCCCTCTTGGTTTATAGTTAGTTTATAAAATGAATTTCACATCAAGAGACATAACCACGGTTTTTGCTCAGTGGGTGGCCTTTCTAAACCAAAAGTGAATGTCCACTTTTCTCTTTCACAAAGGACAAATAAAGTGACGCACAACAGCAATTATTCTTTTCACAACCCTACCCACTAAATCAAAGGCAGTGACACTAACCAATGACAGTGAAGGAGATCATCTGAGGCCGTTTCTTACTCTGGAGTCTCAGTGTATGGCGGTTAATAAGGCTGGGGAACAACATAAACTCCCCCTGAAGCATTAGACAGAGGCTGGGGGTCTACAAACTTCTTGTTTTTAATACTGCCAGGTGCCCGGGTCTTAAAGTAGACAGTAAAAACAGTTGTTTTACATGTACTGGAGAGGTTTATGGAGATCTATGCCTCTAGACTGAACTGCATCCTCTGTTACTAAACTAAGCCTTTGCTTTCCTGACAACTAGCTATGGAGTTACCCTTTCAGTCGAATCACTTCGACGTTACATATGGGAACTCGCCAGAGAGACCAATTGCCTTTGAGCT
>JAUMHE010000043.1:5942919-5961223 GCA_032359235.1 Enteromius mattozi
AATTGGTCTCTCTGGCGAGTTCCCATATGTAACGTCTCCGTTCCCTCCTTCAGGGAACGTGGGTTACATTCGTAACCAAGACGTTTTGTCCTCTGTTTTAAAACTGTTCTCAGTTTTAGCGATTTCTCAGAGATGTTACATGGCACAGTTTTAAGTATGGATGTCCATTAAGAGTTAGTAAGGTAGTTGTTAAGTTTGAGTATTAGGAATCTAAGGTCATGTAGAATAAGGTATTAATATGTGCATAATTAGCACTGATAAATGGCTAATATTCTCTCTCTCTATATATATATATATATATATATATATATTCAAATATATAATTTTCCCATAGGCTCTAAACAGTGTATTAACAAAATACTAAATTCACAAAACAGTTTTTTCCTGGTAGTCAGGAGGTTATACTGTACAACATAACAGCTAAATACTACGTGATCATTAACCCTTTGAATATGATTAATATAGATATTTTAAATATCTATGTGACTTTTACAACTATAGGCCTTTTACAAGCAGAAATTGCTTTTGCGACAGTCAAGGCATGTTTGTGATAATGATGTACAGAATAGTGGCATATGTATGTATGTGTGGCTGAAATCTCTTATGCATTTATTTGATCAAAAACTGTAAAACAGCAATATTAGACAATATTATTACAATTTAGGTTGAGGTTTTCTTAATCTCAAACAATAATATGATACAGCAGTGGTAATAATGGACAGCACAGAGGAGTTTTCCAGCCACTACAGCCCACTCAGTTGACCTGGCAGCTTTGACTGGTGCTCAGCAGCCCTTGCCTGAAGCTAACTAAAAGGATCACACATATTTGACATCCCAGGTGTTTTATGTGGTGTTCACCAGGAGTGTCAAATTTGTGACAAAATTCTTAAACCATAACATACAAGTACAGTTTTCTCAAAGCCTGAAACAACAGAGGAAACTGAGGATGACATTAAAGAGGAAGAACAGTTCTTAAATGACTTAACTTGATTTGTTTTTTTCAGTTTATCAACTGCCTAAATAAAAAAGATGTTCAACCTGCTGAAACTGGTGTGAACAGTAGTCGTGCTGAAGAAAGAATCCATTTACGAATGTGTTCAGATCACACTTTCTCAATACAAGCACTTAATCCGCTATGGTTACTGAGAAGTACAAAGTTGTAGAAGTGAATGCTCCAATTAACACAGCCAAATGTGCAAGAGCTGTTTTTTTTGTTGTTTTTTTTACATTGGAGAGAACTGTGTAGGTAATGAAGAAAATAAAATGACTTCAACTGTGAGCTTCTATGACTTCAGTTGTCAGCACACTCAAGCTTATTTAAAAGTATCACATTGGTCAAAACACTGTTAAATCATATTATGCAGTAATAAAATAAGCAAGGTAATTTTATTCCATTTCTAGAATATACTGTTTTGACCACTTCAACATAAAGACACCCATTTTAACCTCGACAGCATGGGTAAGTCTCTTCAGCACTTCAGGGTTGTTATTTAGTCCCAGAAGAGCAAAACCGAACGGCAGCAATTTTTAAAATCAGCACTTGTTTAAGCTGAGCACGAAGTTTCACCATTCTGAAAATAAAATGATGTGGTAGTGTTTTTGGAGGCAAATGAGAATCTCTCTGTTTACAAGTAATTCTTCTGAGAATGACAAAACACATAACAAGGTCGGCACACAGTTGCAATCTAACTTTACTTTCAAACTACTTTTAATTGTTTTCTTACCAGAAACGTGATGTTTTGAGCTGATTGCTTATTTTGTTTTTAGTTGTGCATATGATCGTAACATGGCTCTGGGAATGTGACTGGTGATGAACAGAATATTCTATGATGCAGTTCAATAGAAAATGTTGAGGTTTTTTTATGGTAAATTATTATTTTTTTTTTTAAGTGTATTGGCTGTTTGTTGATTTCATAGCAATAGTAAATGTGTAGTTGGCAAACAATAAATCCATGGTCTTTTTTCCAAGACTGTAGTTTACAGTTAAGATGAATGCAAGTTTCTCAACATTTTTATTACTATTTGGCCTTGTTTCTTTCAAACAGTCCTGCGGTGTGACAAATGAATTTGAAAAAGTACAAATTATGTATTAATATAAGGTCATAAAAGCGTGTGCATCATAATTGCTGTTTAAAGTAGTTTTAGATGCAGTAAGTTTCACACTGTACAAACATTCCCAAAAGTATTTAACTACCCAAATATTATTGCATGATAATGGAGATAATCCCTCATCCTCATCAACATTCTGATGATACACAGTGTATTGGGATGGCCACATGGATCTGAATTCAAAGAATTACTCGTTGAGTTCCCAGCAATTAGCACCTGAATAAACCTCCTCATATGAACAACAGTAAGGCTGATGATGTGAAACAAAAGACTGTATGTAGCAAGTTAAATGTTTAAAATAATAGCACATAAGAGTTTTACACCAGTCTTGACAACTTCACAGTCTATATACAGAAGCATGCTGAAGAGAAAGACACCTACCTTGGTCTTCTTGTTTCCTAGGTTTTGTCTTTCTCTTTGAAATTAGAGAAGGGAGAGAATATCATTAACAGATCCTCTGCAATATGAACACACTCAGCTATTATTATCTGCTTTTTGCAACACTGGTAAAATATTGTCAAAGTGAATTTACACACTGACACAAAGAAACAATCTAACATTGATTCTGTTATGCCTGTTTAAGGCGGCATTCTGTCAGTAGAATGAACATACATTTAAATGAATATAAAACATACTTCAGACAGAATTATATAGTAATTTTCCTCTTTGGATTCTTTCAAATATCAATAAAGGAAGATCATTTTATATTGCAGTCTGGAAATACCATCTCTGAAGCGTATTAAACTATTTAGATTTAGATGAATTTATCTGTGGTTTTACCTGTGGTTTTTGAACAGCAGCACCTGAAATCATGATGAAAGAGGGAAAAAAGAAATTGTAAAGGCAGCAAAAATTACAATTCTGTGGCATTATTTTAAAATCTAGTTTAGACTATTATAAACCTCTTCAGCAAGTAAATAAAGTAGAATTATTTGCTTTATGTCTAGAGCAACATACTAAGAGGACATTCATAGATTGTTTTTCTTGAAATTTATAATGACTTGTTTGTTTATTTTACTATTGTTGTTGCTTTATATGCATACACACATACACACATACATATATATATATATATATATATATATACACACACAAGCTTTTATTCCTATAGTAAAGGACTGTTCAAGCTCTGTGTTACCTTCAGACTATGGGTATGACAGTTTCATTACAACATCCACTGATATATTTATAGTATGTCTCAAAACCCATGAATCTCTGACATGAAAAAGAATCTGAAATTATCTGGGTATAAATTCCAGGAATACATATAATTCTTTTAACAGTGAAATGCCAACTAGGTTAATGCAGAGGCTCTTTACAGACCATTACCTGGCCTTCCACAGGCTCCCAGTTTTCCAAGACAACCCTTATGAGCCCCGTTTCCGCATTTAGGACAAAGGTAGCCTTGGTTAAAAATTCCCCTGAAGAGCAGAAGGACCATGGGGTCAGTGCTGGCTTCATTCAGTTACATATAGAATATATATATATATTGAAAAAATTAAAATGCAGCTATCTTTGCAGGTTACTCATCATCATGTTGTTCCAAATTGAGATTTTTTTAAACTTTTGAAACACAATCGTATAAAACCTAAAAGACCCCCCAACCGAGTTAATGTAAACAAAACAAGTAATGACTCTCACTTAACCCAAGTCTTCTAAAAAAGACATGACCACACTGTATGATAAACATATTACATTTAGGATTTTATTGACATATAAACACTGATCAATGCACATATATGGAGCTCAGGGGTGGGCAATAATGATAGATATGATTAACAGGTAGAATGGACGTCACACTTAAACACTCACATGCTGTTGCTGTGCTACTGCATATGATATAAAATATATATCATATGATATATAAACGTATATAAACGTATCATTTGCTTGTGTTTTTAAGCATTGCGGTTAAATAATTGTTAAGCCATTTAAACACAATTAACAGCAATAGAGAACTAATTTTGTTATATGTGCGCACTGTCCGAGAGACATTTTAATACGGTGCTCATAGAGCGTGTTAGAACTGAACATTATTTTTTCCTCTTTACAGGCCTACAACTGTTACATACACAGACTTATACTGTATGTGTCAAAATGCCCGTCCTTCCAAGCATCCTCGTAAACACAGTAATTTAGGTCTTAAGTTAAAGCAAACAGATGAGAAAGAAAACACATGCGGCCAGTAGCCTATATTAGATCCAGCTAGCTCTTAAAGACATTTAAGTCACTTTTGTAACTTTAATAAGAAGAAATATATATTTAATTTACACAGTGAAGAATTTGCACTTTTTGTACATTTGATTACTTTACACAACGTATGTAGCCAGGGTCATTGCTAGTGGGGTCAAAAGTGATGACAATAATTCAGCACCCGCACACTGTGCTCTGTATGAATCTCATAGCCTGTGAACACCAAAATGAGTTTAGCCTCTTCTTGCTCTTACAAATACATACAGAATATTGTCAAAATAACTGTCTTGGTGAGTATCCTTGAAAAACTGTGTGTATCATTTTATTAGATGTATTGTCTCATCCACATCACACTGTTTAATTTGTATCTTTGTTATATTTATTTATTTGTGTATAATTTCAAACAAGGTCCATGGGTACAACCTTCACCGGGGTACCCAGCTATGGCCTCTATGTAGCATTTATTTTGTTCTACTGTAGATTTTTGGTCCTACTGTTTGTAATTACTTTCTTATTTCTAATTTAATCACTGACCGTTTACTTTTTTATAGTATTAGTCTAGTATTTTCTAGGTTTTTTGTTTTTTTTGTTTTTTGGTGATATTGACACTTGTGAAAATGAATTATGAAATTTCTATGTTATCAAACATTTTGAGTTCATAAAGACAAAGCAAAAATAACTACAGTATACCGTGATATACAGATATTGTTAGCATGAAATAAAATAATTCATATAGTGATTTAAGATTATGGTCATATTGCCCACCCCTATTGGAGCTCATGAAATACAGCAGAAGCTCAACCCTACTAGCTTGACATGCATATAATATGATTTATACCCTCTGTGGAGTGGCCTTGAGTACACTGCCTTCTCTGAGCTATGAGTGAGACATGTTTCCTTCTCTGCAGAGACCCTTGCTAAGTGCTTCAGCTCTGAGGAGCAGCAGGTCTTTGTGTATGAGTGGATCATTAGGTCAAGGTGTTTCTGCAGGTTCCTTCAAACTTTGTTAAATGGGACCCACGTTCAGAGAGCATGGCATGTGTTCAGCTACCAGTCCCTCATGAGGCCCTGTTAGACTGCCCCTTCTAGTCTATTGTTTCCTTCTGGTTAAGCTAGGAATTGTGCCCCTCACTGCAAGGGTTAGCTATAAGTCTACCCCTCCCAGTATGAGCTATGAGGGTCTGTCTCAGCAGCTGAACTCCATGTGTAAGAATACTGAATTGTCAGTCCCATCACTGTCAACTCCTTGGTTAATTTCGTCTTTGGTGGGAGCCTGTTGCTCACTGTTGTGATCCCTATCAAAGCTGATTTCCATTCCTGCCCCATATGGGCAGTTGGGGTATCACTTGACAATACTCCCTTTATTGTGGGAGTTGAGAGTTAGAAACTCTGCCCCTAGGCTACTGACCTCCGTTCCAGTCAAGCTGGGTTTTTCTCTCATTACTGAGAGTCAAGCCCTCTGATCCTTGAGCTCCTTGGCAGCAAGACCAGGTAGGTTAGCTGCTTGCTGCTGTCCTGGTGAGATGCCTCTTTTTGGTTTAGCCTAGTAGTGCTACCCTTGACCTAGAGCAGGGGTCATCAAACTTGATTGTGGAGGTCATGCAGAGTTTAGCTCCAACTTGCCTCAACACACCTGCCAGAAAGTTTAAAGAATACCTAGTAAGACCTTGATTAGCTGCTTCAGGTGTGTTTGATTAGGGTTGGAGCTAAACTCTGAAGGACAACAGGCCTCCAGGACTAAACTTGTTGACCCCTGACCTAGAGGGTCAAACATGCCCCTCTGAGGTCTCCTCATACAGAGTCTTCCTCTCCCTGGAGCTCTAGTGATCAGCCACCTCAGGTTGTTAGGCCTCTCCCTGTTAGGCTGCTCTTTTGGTTAAGCTTAGCAGTGCTCCTCTCATTCTGGAGAGTCACTTACGAGCACACCACTCCCAAACTGAAGTTCCAAACTGAAGTTACTCTCCCATTCAGAGAGCTGAGCCTCCACTCTCTGGAGCTCTGGTTGGCAGCCACTCCAGTTTGTTGGACCATGTTCTGTCTACCTGGTGGGCTGCTTTTAGTTGAGCTATCAGTGCTCCCCTCACCACCTATGAGGATGGCACTCCAAAATGAGGGTCGAGTTCTCCTGTCATTCTGTGAGTCAAGTTCTCAGCTTCTTAGAGCTCCATTAAGCAACCAGGCCAGGTTGTTAGAACTTTCTGCCCCTCTGTTAGGCTGTATTGAAGGTTGAGCTTTGCAGTGCTCCCCTTGTTCTAGAAGGTCACCTATGAGCACGCCGCTTCCTCCTGAACATCTGAATTTCCTGAGAGTTCTGAGAATTTCCCTCTCAGCCTTCCCTGAGCTCTGTGAGACAGCAATATCAGGTTATTAGGCCCTTTTCTGTCTTCCTGACAGGCTGCTCCTGTGGTTGACCTTGTAGTGCACTAGAAGATCATCTACAAGCACACTTATCATGTCAAGTGTCTGTGTCCCCTTCTCATTCGGAGAGTTGGGTGCTTTGCTCCTTCAAGTTATGTATGCCTGTAATGCTCCGGAGCCTGTCCTCTGACTACTCTACTCACTTTTTAAAATTTTTAAAGTCTACACACTAAGCATCCTGGGCACATTCTAAAATCGTTTATGGTAAGGGTTACGTGCTGCCAGACTTGTACACTTTCTCTGAGATGGCTCAGGCCCTCTCACCTTGGCCACTTGACTGATGTACCCTTGGTTCTATCTTTCTTAAGCAGGGTGTTTGCTCCCAAGGATCTGTTGTGTCAGTTCCTTTGAGGAAGCTCTTAAGAGAGTGCTGACAGGCCCAGGTCTAGTTATATGGTCCCTGGAGGCTTGGCCATATTGTATTATGCCCCGCTTGGGCACGTATTATGCCCCTTTTTTACAAAATGTAATATGATCTTGGGTGTCCCTAGAATGTGTCTGTGAATTTTTAGCTCAAAATAACCCACAAATAGTTTATTATAACAGCTGAAATGTTCATTTTTGGGGTGTGTGTAAAAAAAACAACCTGTTTTGATGTGCAAATGCAAATAAGTTGCATATTCCGACCCCATCTCCAGAAGAGGGCATCACGTCTCTCTGCTTTGCATAGTACTACAATAAACAGCCATTAGAAACAACATGACTGAGAGTGAGAGAGCCTGTGTTCCGCTGTACATATGGGAAGCCAAACGCAAGTGGTTTTGTGTTGTAAATGAATACAGCTCTGTGTAGTAAATGCTGCTCCATGTGAAAGCAAGTATAGAAATTTACCGGTGAATCCAAAACCGGCTTTACTGACAAGATGTGCATTAAATTTTGCATGCAATTTATCGTGCAGCCCTGGTACACACACAAATATGTTTAAAAAAAATGAAGCACTATAACAACATGACATTCACAAAGCAGTCTGGAGTGAAATGATTTGCGCAGACATAAAAATATTTAGGCAGATTTTGAGGTGCATTACCTTGAAAAATAGAAGTAACCCACTGTGTCCTCAGCAGCTCAGATGTTGGGAGACGATTAAGACTTTACGTCTTTAGTACAGTCTTTCATCCAAACACAGAGCACCGGGATTGCTTACGAGACATTGTTGACGTTACAGCTGCTCAATTGCAGAGAAAATGGAGGAATGCAGAGCTTTCAGTCAACCCCTGTGGCCTGACGCTATGTAATGTGATGTCACATTGTACAGAGAATCAAAACGGCATATTTAAAGGGTATTAAAAAATTAGTGGTTGGATTTTTATCATTGTATGGTGATTGCCAACACACATTTATGTCCAAACACCATGTAAAAGTGGATTTTGCTTAATAGTGGGTTGGGTATGCAGCTCAGGCATTTGGCCAAAAGGGGATTGTGTCATTGACAGCCATCAAGGCATCTTAGGGACAACTCCCATAAACTTGGTAGAGTTGTACTTAGTGCTCGCCTTGGTGTTTGGCATGCAATCTCCTATGCATGGCAGCTTGGGTATACTGTTCCCCATAGCAACCGCGAGATGATGCAGTTTGAAGTTCCCTCGGAAGGAAATATCTTAAGTTATGACAGTAACCCTGGTTCCCTGAGAAGGGAATGAGACACTGAGTCCTCTAGCATCATAGAGTAGAACATTCAGAAAGCCAAGGTTTTGTAAGATTGCCTTCAATGTAAGCTATTTTTATACTAACAAAAAAAGTTTTGAGTTCTGAAACCTCCAGAAACTGCTTTTTCTTGCACAATGTCAAAAGATCAATAAAATCCTGGTTTCTCAGTTCATGACTCATTTAACTTATCTCAGCACACAAAATGTCTGAGAAATGCAAAGTCAGCTTACCTGAGAAGCATATGACAGGAGCTGCAACTGGTAGCCCTCTCAAAAGTGTGCATCCTAAAGTGATGGGAGTTAAATGTGGCATTCTCAGGCCGAATATTAGATCTGAAATAGAAAATCAGAAATACGGTTAAGCAATGGTGCAAAGTTGGCTGATTGGAAAAATGAACATGTGACAAACTGCTTGTTTAAGAGAAGAGAGTGAAGGGGGGCCAAGCACTGGTGTATGTTGGGGCCCACGGGGCCAGGACCAGGCCTTCCAATTCTGGGCACGAATAAGAGCAGTGGGGAAGCTCTTTACCTGAACGACTCTAAGATTGATTCTTGCATCAAGAGAGCTGTGTGCATGCGGCAGGTGTAATTTGTTGTTTGAATGCGCCCTTCAGCTCATCACACAGTCAACCACACGTATATGTGTACAGAAACACATTTTTAAAGGGTGACATATAAATCAAGCTGGAGAGGAAACATCATTACAGACTATCAGCACAAGGGATGATGTATCCTCTTTAACCTACACAATTTCTAAATCAGAACTCTTGTTAGTTTTCCTACCTGTCTCTCTTTTCATTTCTTCCAGAATAAATACATTGTGCTATCAAATCTCAACAACATCCCAGGCCCAGGATGTCACTATCTATTAGAATGAAGAAAGCTGCTTGACATCAAATGACATCATTATAAAAACACTGAATGCCTTATTGAAAGTAAGATGATGTGTGCAAACATTTCTTCTCTCTCTAACTTAAAAAAGGTAGATTCATATTGTCATGTGCACTTCTTCTCTGGAATTTCCATTGACGAGGGACCCTTTGAATGCAGTGTGAAAGATCACCTCAAAAGTATTTCATTTAAAATTACAATATTTGTCATTTAAAGAAATCATGCTAGTTGTATTGTATTGGACTTTCTTGTTCAAGTTGTGTTCCAGTCTTTGTTCCTTTGTAGTCTTTTTGTTGATTGATTCCCTTTTATTGTCTTCCCCTGTGTGTATATAAACCCCAGTAAAACATGGCAACTAAGTGTTATTGTTACTTTAGTTCAATGAAGTACCCCTTGCATTTAGATCCTGGAACTCTGAGTTTGTCACACATCACAGTTCCACTGAGCAAAGAAAGTCATTCAGGTTTGGGCCGACATGAGGGCGGTGACAGAATTGTGATTTAGGGTTTGAAACTCACATGGCCATCTCAAACTGGTCCAGCCATTTCTTCTTCAGCTCTTTTGTCTTGAACAGGAACTCAAATCCACTCTGCCCCTGCTGGTGAGTGAGGAAGAACCCGTAGCACCACTGCCAGAGGACAAGAAAAATAGCAAAATAACAGTTTTAAAATACAACTTAAACTTAGATATGATTATGAATATACCTCAAGATATTTTGTTAAAAAAAAAAAAGACATAAATTTGTTCTATTAGACTATTAACAGGTTATGGTGTTTGATTTAAAGTTGTGGGTGACAGTGAGGGTTGGTGGGTGAGGGAAAAGGGGGCTCATTTTATTTTTCACAGCAATAGACAGCCAGAGGCAACCTTGGGGGAATGGACACATTCATCACTAACTATTACCATTTAGTGTGTATGTGAAAGTGTTTGTGTTCATGTGTAAGTTTGTGTGGTGTGTAATTTATTCACACTATTGAGGGTTATTTTGCTGCATCCCACCCTAACCGCTAATCAGTCCAGTGTGTTATTATTAACCAAAGCTAAAACTGTTAAAATTTAATTTTTTGGTAGCTGAAATAAAATAAAATAAAATATTAGACTAAAAAAATGAAGTATTTTGAAGCACTATACAAATAAATTTAAGTTAAAGATAAATATTTAAAAAAATAAGTAATAAGTTTAAGAAAACACAAAATGTTTCAAACTTGAAATTAAAATAAAAAAATACTGCTAAAATAAAATATGAATTAATACTGAATCAAAATCCTCATCTTTCAGTTAATTGGTGGAAAAACATCAGTCAATTTATAATTGTAATTTTGAAATTTAATCCAGAGGTTTTTTTGTTTGTTAAAGTCCTAGTATGTTTGCAATATAAACAAGCTAACCAAAGGATTGTGGTGTTAGTAACTTTTCTTTCCTCTATTTTGAGCATTATGTAATGTGCTAATATTTGTATAATGTGCTAATATTTAATAGTTATTAATGATGGTTGTTGTGCAGTTTTACTATATTTTTAAGGGTTTCCAAAGTGTCAGCGTCTGTGGGCATGTGTTTTGAAGACAGTTTGCAGTTGTGTACAGGTCTTGTCAAAGACGTGAAGGAATAAGATCCATCAGTGTATTAAGTGTGTGTCTGTGTCCTGAGGAGGGGCAGAAAGGCACTTCAAACAGAAAAGCCAGCAGGGCTTTGCCTGGCCAAGGTCTCCTTGAGACAGATTTCACCAGACCATCTGTTCAGAAGAAACCTTCCTTTGGTGAAAGGCATAAAAGAGAAAAAAATATCAAAAGTTTAAAGACATATCCGCATTATTTTTACATCTGTATCACTATTGCCAAGCCCCAAAAGAACATCAGAAACCAAAGGTAAGCTGAGGTTGAGCTGTCCACCTTTACAGACTGAAACAACACATAGTTCTGAGCACACAGCTCTGCAACCTCACAACTCATACACACTACACTGACTATGACCATATCTGATTCACATAATGTGGAAAACTCTGGACAATGAACACAGACTTTAGAGTGTTTATCATCAAAAGCAACCAAGTCTTTCCACAGAGGTTGCTTCAGCATGCAGAATTTGACTTGACATGCTGCAGCAATCCGTCACCATCCATCAACCCTCATAAAGAGCAGAAACATCTGTCTGCCACAGTCTGAGATGGGCTCTCCAACCTGATCTTAGTTACACTCACCATTACAGTCTAAGGGACAGGCTGCTTTTTTTTATTTTTTTTATTTAAATGTCTGGCTGTTAAAATTTCAGGTTGTTGAATGACAAGTGACTCATATGTTGACTCACAGTTAACACGTTCACACACCCACACACACTAAAAAAACAAAATTACACACACACACACACACTAAAAAGGCTATACAAATTACATTACAAATTATACACACACACACACATATATATATATATATATATATATATATTACAAATGAAATTGTATATATATATATATATATATATTTCATTTAAAATCATTAAGTACATGCTATTACTTCAATAAATACATTAATTAAATAGTATATTATTATTATTTGTATTATTATACAAAGTTTTTCTTTATTTACATGGATTTAAATAGTTCAGTATTATGTTATTCATCTCTGTAAGAAATGTATATGAAGAGCAAAGACAACAACAAAAGGGCATCGCATGATTGCTCATCTCATGAATACTCAGGAGACAACAACTCAGGAACCTATTTAAGCCAAGAAATGCATTAATCCAATCATAATCAGTTGTGTTGTCTAGTAGTTGCTGAAAGTTCTTCAAACATTTGTTTGCTGTTTTTTTAGCATTATTTACTTTATCTAAGAACATTTTTAAAGCATGTATTTGATCAGAAATGATAAAGTTCTCTGCATGTGAACATTTTACTGACTTAAGCGGTTTTAAAGAGCTTACAACAGCACAACTAATTTACATAAAAATACACTTTGGTAAGTCACACTGTCCTTAAAATGGTTTGGATATTACTGGAATATCCTACAGCAACCTAGAGGACATAAACATTTTAACAGAGGGGAAAAAGTCTGCAAAGACTTCATTCTATGACACTCTAACAGTTCAAAGGAGATCTAAAGGAGAGTTACAAGAGCCATACGTGGAGAAGGCAAGTACAGAATGATTTCTATTCTACAGAACACTTGAATAGTGCTAGTCCGACCTCTATAAAACCCTTCAGAATGGAACAATATGATGAATAGCAGATGCTTGGATTATGAGAAAAATATGTAAGGTTGATGTTTGTGCGCAGTTTTCTGAGCCAACAAACATTCCTGTTACTGTGTTTCTCACTGACCTTTCTGCAGTCCTTATCAGTAGTGGGGTTATTGGTGATCTTGAAATGGTTGAGGTCGATCACGTCCTTCATCTCGTAGTTGTCCCCGCGCCTCTTGCAGACAATTACAGCGACGTCGAACAAAAAAATATGTCTGCAACATCGACATATCGTGACACGGCATGAAAGTAAAAACAAGAGTGGGTTGCAGTAAAGGTTATTGCCTCAAGCCTCACCTGTCCTGTCTGCGCTTGTCCACATTTGACACCAAACGGACTTCACCGTCACCCTTCGGTCTTCCATAAGAAAGTAAGCACTGGTTCTGTGAAGGTACATTCATGCACAGAAGGGAAAAGTGATGATATGAGTAAACTATGCTTTTTAAAGCAGATGTTGTGTTTATTATGCACAACTTACCAAATTCTCAATGGATCGCTGATACTGATCAATCTCCCTCAGAGTCTCAACGTCTCTTTTCACCTCATTTACATACTGGGCTAAGTCCTGTTTAAGGAAGGAAAAGAAAACTGACCTAGATTCATGCACATATTATATAAAAACTAATTTAAGGGGGGAAATCCAAGCAAAATAAACAGAAAAATTCATTTTCACCAGCCATTATTCTAGTCTTCATTGTCACAATTCACTGATTTGCTGCTCAATAAACATTTTTTTATTATTATCAGTGCTGAAAATAGTTGTGCTGCTTAATACACTAAATTGCCAGAAGTATTTGGATACCACCTTCTAATGAACAGGTTTGACTACTTTTTAATTTCAGTGATTACAAATCTTAATGTTTAAACATATAATGATATTCTGGGGAACATTAAAAAAGTCTTTATTGTTAGTTTTGATCAATTAATGCGTCCATGTGAAATAAAAAGAAACATATTCAGCTTAGAGGCATTAAATTATCAAAAAAAAATTGCCATTCCAATTCTGCACTATATTTCTATGTTGCTACTCAGATTGGCAAATGTGTAACATTGATCATATCTGCTCACCGACATGCTTATTGCAAAAAAAAAAAAACACTCCCCAGAGTTAATAAGTTGAGTTTTACCGTTTTAGAATCTACTCAGCCGATCTCCGGGTCTGGCGAGAGCAATTTTAGCATAGCTTAGCATAGATTATTGAATCCAATTAGACCAGTAGCATCTCATTCAAAAATGACCAAAGGGTTTTGATATTTTTCCTGTTTAAAACTTGATTCTTCTGTTGTTATATTGTGTACTAAAACTGGCGGAAAATGAAAAGTTGCGATTTTCTACAGCGATTGGCGTAATAATCAAGGACGTTTGCTGCCGAACCATAGCCGCAGCAGGTGCAATGATATCACGCGGCACCTGAAAACATGCAAAACCCTCTCGCTTGCACTGGCACTGCATGATATCACTGCATCTGCTGCACCCATGTTACGGCAGCAAACTTCCTTGATTATTATGTCGGAATGGGAGTATAGTTCCTAATCATATCGGCCTAGAAAATCACAACTTTTCATTTTCCGCTGGTCTCAGTACACAATATAACTACAGAAGAGTCAAGTTTTGAATAGGAAAAATATTGAAACTCTTTGGTTATTTTTTAATGAGATGCTACTGGTCTAATTGGATTCAATGAACTATGCTAAGCTATGCTAAAAGTGCTATCGCCAGACCCGGAGATCGACTGAATAGATTCCAAAATGGTAAAACTCAACTTATTAACTCTGGGGGAGTTAGAAAATGAGCCTACTGCATTTCCAAAAAAAGTGTAATGTTCCTTTAAACCAAAAGAAATAGATAAACCAAATATTAAAAGACATAAAAATCTTTTCATGAAAATCTGTTCTCAAATTATGCTGATAATAGAGTATAATTAGTAATAAAAGAATTATAAAATGAATTAAAAACAATGTTTTGAATGAAAAAATATATCAAGCATTTATCTCTCTACAGGAAATGATTTCATTTCATCAGCGAGTACAAACATCTCCAAATACTGAAAGAGGCCTTTTAAAGGACCCCACTGGGATGACGTGGATCTCGGGCTGATTTCCATTTAAAAAGGCATCCTCTGCTCAAACACTCACTTATGAGTCTAAATTAAACACACCATTTCACAGGCAGGCAGGTAGATGAGTTCAGTCCCTGTCTGAGCAACTCTCACAGCTCCCATCGGCTAAACCAATCAACACTGTGATGATAATTCCAACAAATTAAATCATCACAGGCCTCTGTTCCATTACGGCATCTCACATAGCCATTAATCTGCTTTCCACCTACTCTGCCAGTGAGACTGAAATGAGCGGTTGACATCACTTCACATACTAGAAGTCCGTAATCTCATCGATATTAAAGAAAACATTAAGTATACGCAGGGATGATCTTATTCTGATGGCACACGCTAAAGAGAAATCATGGCTGGTAATGAGTTTTGTGTTTTTTAGTCTTTGTGTTAAAGTCGAAGCCATGTAGTGTACTCCTACACTAGCACAGAACCTGCAACCAGCAAGCAAGTAGCCATTTGTGGTACATGGATGCAACAAAATGAAAGCCTATTGACTACTAATTAAGGGAAAAGCTCTGCTAAACATTCAGGTTCAGCAGGAAATACAGCAATCAGGGAATAAAAACTGCACTTGCAGATATTTTATGTGTTCATTTAATCATTTTTAATGTCTAAAAATCTGTATTTTCTCTAAGATTTGCTGTAGATTCCATATGAAATCTATACTTACTCTCATGGCGTCAAGGGCTAATCGTAGGTTGCTCTTTTCTGTGTTGTCATTGGTATATTTCAACAATTCCTATATTAAAAAAAAAAACGAGAGAAAAATTAGTTTAATACAGCTTTTTTAAGATAAGCATGCTTAATTTTTTTTTAAATAAATTTTGATACTGTGATGATACTGACCAGATATCACAAAGAATAAGAAGAAAATCCTCATTAAAACTTGAAAGTTGGCATAGTTTTTATAATTTCTTTTTTCTTTTATCATTTCTTATTAGAAAATACACAACAATGAATTAAAAGCGGACGTAATATTTGAAATCTTTTTTATTAAACAAATTAAATATTTGTTTAATGAAAAAGCTTTTGAAAACTATTTAAAGCATATATATATAAGAATTGGATGTGGGGAGGTTTAACTAAATATTTTGAATAATTTATCCAGTAACACTTTACTTTGTTATTGTTTATTCGCTTGCATATTTCTAGAATATTAGCCATTTATTAATATTAATTAAACACATATTAGTGGCTTATTCTACAAGACTTTATTCTACATCCCTAATCCTCAATCCCTAAATTCCCACAACTACTTAACTAACTTTTATTAAGCAGCAAAGTGTTAGTGTTCACTAAAATGTAACCATTTATCATTTTCTTTCTTTATCATGATAAAATAAAGACACAACATCAAAACACTGAAGAGTCAAGACTAGACAGCTTCACTAAAAACGTCTTAAAAAGCCAAGGACAGAACAGAGTGACCACAGTGCCAAGTTTCCAATGAGCACGCCAGGTCAGTTTTGAGGGAATGCCGGACAATTTGATTTGAACCAGATTTGTTCCACGATATGGAGATGAACGTTAACAGAACCTTTTGAGATCCCCGTTATAACATAACTAATTAACTTGATAAACAAATCTGGCCTTTGGATTTGCGCGGCAAACAGACTCGTGAGCACACAAACACGCCGGGAGAGAAATGGTGTTGTTCCAAGTGTGAAATCTGTGCAGCTCATCAGAAACATGCATTTGTTTTCCAAGTGCAATCGAATGCTGCTGGAGAGAGACAAACAGCCCAATCGCAGCGAGTAAACAAGGTGATTAGAAAGTTCAGCACTCTTTCCAGATTTACATTCTGACCCAGACCACTGCTGTGACTTTGATGGAAGCTCTAGCGTGTGTGTTTGAGAATGTGTGTGTGGGGACGAGCACCTAGACTCAGGTGTGGGTATATTCCTAAATGTATTGGAGGTAAAACACGGAGCAGGAGCTTATGGAGACCCAATAACCTACCTTACGGATGAATGAGATTTCAGTGTTCATTACCGAAGCTCTACCAGTAAATTCTGCCCCTTCACACATTCATCTGCATTTCGCTCTCAAAACTCACTGATAGTAGTGATCTGTATTAGTTTTTTTTAATCTACACTGTCTTTTTGCAAATTATGAAATCTGATTCGAGGTGTACAGTAGTCAATTTCTACCCTTGTTGTTATAGCAATTACTTGCATATAAGCACAAAGGCAAGAAATACAAGATGAAGAGAGGACTGAAAACAACATAACATAAGTGACATAAGTTTATGCCTCTTTATTGGAGGCTTTATTATATAAACAACGGCAAAATGCAAAATGCAAAAAAAAACACACATGGATATGCTACAATAGAATATTAAAATGTATTTTTGCATCATTCTAGAGGAAGTGGACACAATGTGCTTGAAAACAGGACTGTAGAGGGGGCAGAGTGTCAGATACACTGCCACCTGTCCTTGCTTTTGTTTATGTGTGTGTGTGTGTGTGTGTGTGTGTGTCTGTGTATCAGGCTGGCAGGTGTGTGGCGACACACGTCTCTAACACTTGTCCACTCACTTCTGTTCTCATGCCATCTCTGTCCTGTGGTGAATGACCTCTTGCATACAAAACTTTAGTCTGGACTACTTTGATGATTATATTAGCTACATATAGATATGCCGTCTCTGATTTCAACTTAATAAATGTCATTAAGAAACATGGTATTAAATTATATTGTGTTACACAATTCTTTGCAACTTTTCAACTTAGAACATTTCTTTTGCTTGTGTATTTGTTTTCTCGAGTAGTAAGGTTGAGTAGATATGTTTGGTCATAGCACCTCTGGTGGTCATTTTAGGAAAATTAGTTTAATGAGAAAATATACTACAGTTATATAAGATAAAATATACTACGGTTTACAAAAAACTATATTTTTTTACAGGTTTGGAAAATCGTAAAGGTGTATAAATTGTTTACATTTTGGGAGAACTTTCCCTTCAAAATCTTTCAGTACACCAAGATACACATTCACTTTCAGTTCCAAATCTAGTTGGATGGAAATGAAATCCACCAGGTACATCGATCTTGCTAAATCCCAAGGAAAGAGAGGGAAAAAATATTTTATTCTAGACCATTCTGTTCAATATGCTTAAAATGTACGCTCCTGGTGCTGCTAGAAGGTTTGAGAGACTGACTTCAAAATTGATCAGATGACTTCAGAATCGACTCTATCCTGCCACATTTCATGATTTCACTATTTAACAGCATTTATACTTCAAAAAGTCACTTATCGTTTGTCAGTTTGCAAAACATTGCAAAAAAGTTCCCAATGGATAAAATCAAGTCCCTTCCCACATTTATTTGAATATCCTTGTAATGCCCAGAAATTCTAGATGCAAAACGGGTTGTAACTACAGTTTCACGTTGACTTTAATAAAATAACCTCTTGTATTGATATGAACAGGGCTCTCAAGTGTCTCGCATTCACCGTGAGACACACGCATTTCAGCCAGTTCACACGTTCTCAAGCCACACCATGTATTTCTCACGCTGAAAAGTAAGAGATAAGTATATACAATTAATAGACGAGGCGCAAGCATAAGATGTTAAGTTCTCTGCCGAGTTCATAATCCCGCCAAGTGCCAGCTTGGCAGCACGTTCGTAACTAGGCAACATGGGTGCGCGCACGCACACACGGAGTGGAATTTGAAAGAGCAATAATGACGAATGCGGTAGGTAAT
>JAUMHE010000043.1:5970083-5982090 GCA_032359235.1 Enteromius mattozi
ATTATTATTATTATTATTACAAGACGCCTTAGATAATTTTATGAAAGCAAAAGTTGTACTATTTCGTGTGTTTCAGGTAATAAAATGAATGAATCGGCCTGTTGCGAGTCTATAAAAATGAATTGTGTTTTTTTATTCAGTCAGTTAAAATAGGCATTGCCAATGCTTTTTTAATTTTTTTTATAAAATAATGCAACCAGTCGTTTAGACAACATTGCACGTGCATGGCGACGTTGTGTTGTCACGTGCACAATTCCATCCAATCAGCGGCACAGAAAGCGCAGTTCCATAACACAAACCCTTTCACATTGAATGTGTTTTGTAACTTGTAAACTTCAGACTCCGCTTGAAGAATATAAGGTTTTAAGGTGAGAAACGGTTTTGCTTTAAACTGTATTAACCATTAGCAGGTGTTTCGTGTGTGTATATTGCTGACGTCGTATATATTCCAAGCTACAGCATAAGCACTACGGTTTCTCTTTTATATGTTTGAGCTGTGTTTAATACGCGCGTTTTATCTCGCTGTCACAGATGGCTCTTGCCCTGGCTGACAGGGCTATCGGAGCAATCATTGGATCAGCTGTTGCCGATGCTGCAGGTTTGCATTAGTTGCGAATAGCAACAAAATTGACCAAAAAGGCTTATAGCAAAAAGGTTTTATATAAAAAAAAAGCCGGGTGACGGCTGACCCAGACAGTGTTACAGAACACATTACTGTGTATTTATATAAGCAGTGTATACATGTACATGTACAGTACATGTA
Organism: Enteromius mattozi; assembly: GCA_032359235.1. Taxonomy (NCBI): domain Eukaryota; kingdom Metazoa; phylum Chordata; class Actinopteri; order Cypriniformes; family Cyprinidae; genus Enteromius; species Enteromius mattozi. Next base: position 5,970,847 of record JAUMHE010000043.1, read on the forward strand.
TAAACTGACAATACGGAGGTACAATGTTATTTTTGTCATTGATATAGTACATAATTATAGTAGCAGGTAATGTGTGAAACATGAACACATGATGTAGTATTACGCTATAATCAAATGTTGACAAATGCAGATTTTTGTTGGTACTGTATCTTCTGCAGCACAACCGCTCCACTGGGTCTATGACCTGCAGAAGCTGAGTGTGTTGCTCTCTCAAAGTCCTGAACCTGAATACCGCTCTGAGTCTGCAAACCCATTCTACAGGAGGAACACTGGACAGCAGAGCTGCTATGGAGATCAAGCATTCGTCCTCCTGGAGTCCCTGTCTGAGTGTGAAGGTGAAAAATACAAGATACATTCCAGTATAGGAGAATATGAAAGGTGAAACTGTGTGTTTGAAAAACTGACTAGGATGGTATGGAAATCGCTATATTATTTGACCATGTTGTGGTTAATGCGATGTTGATTATTAAGTTATTTGTTTGTTAAACAGGTCTGAATGTGGAAGATTTGAAGCAGCGCACTTACAAATTCTTTGGACCCGGATCTGAATATGACACACCAGTCAATGATCCTTACAGAGACAAAGGAGGTAAGTTAATCTACTGCATCTGAACATTTTCACATTTGTGAAGTTTATATTCGTTAGCTGCCAAGGAAGCATTGTATTTTCATTTCAGCTATATTTCATTCATAGTTCTAGTTAACAGTATAACTATTTGCACATTTACCTGTCATTTTGACTCATAACCCTCAACAGATGGTGTTTGTTTTGTTTTTAAATATGAGTTTTCCTGAATTATTCATGACTTTTACATATTTTTTTCACCAGCTCCAAGGCCTCAACTACCTATTGAAGGACCCTGGAGACACGCGAGCCTTAAGAGCTTTATTAAAAATGTGGATGCAGGCAAGCCAGAGACAGGTACTGTCAGTTATGTTGCTGAAAATGGTGTCAGATAACTATCACAAATACTTTGTGTAGCCACATTATTGTTTATAAATATTAATTTATTTTAATGTTTTTCAAATATATAATTATATTAACATTTTGGAAGGAGAAAATAAAGCAATATAGTTTATTGAATGTTTATTGTGACACTTCTCAGGTTGTGAAACGGATAATCAAATAGATGGAGTGGCAAAGCTGGCTCCCGTTGTAGCATGCTATGCTGGAAAACCAGAGATGTTGGAGAGAATTGAGGAAGCCATCCGTGTCACGCAAAACAATGACATATGTGTGGCAGTAACTCTTGCTGCTGCTAGGTTGGTAATATATGATTGACATGAGATGTTTGGCATATCACATATGCCACATATCAGTGTATTATGTAATGTAAAATGCATTTTTTTATTCAGGTTCTTGGAGCATTTCATCCTGAATCGTCCTGATCCCAAGGCCTTGGATGCAGTGCTGAAACAGCTCAGTGACCCAAACAGAAAAAACCCTCAGGAGTTGGACAAAGCTATAATTGGTATACACAGCTTTAGTATTGTGAGCTGGACACTTAGGGTTTACAATTAGTTTTAACATTAGGCAGCTTTGCTTTGATTAAAAAGAACTTTGACAATAAATGTGTAAATATAACATATAAAACATAATGCTAAATGTATAATATAAAAAAGAACCAAACTACAAGTTTTTAACACACTCTTGGTCACAGATGAAACGGTATACATCACTTGTCTCTGGCTTATACACATACACTAATCACAAAGACATCATTTAATATCAGAAATGTTTTTTCTCATTTAGGACACATTCATCAAGTAAAGGACAATATGAGCAAGAAACCCAAAGAGCTCATTCCAACTGTGTTTCCAAATACTTGAGGTTAGTTATCTGCAGCTGATAACCTATTATTATTCTCTTATGTCTGTCCTATGCACACAATACGGTTAGTCACAAGTATTTCAGCAGTTTTATCGTGTCCCTCAGGTTTGCCAGGTGCATTCCAGGCAGCGCTGCATGGGGTTCTGACAGCCAGTGGCTATGAACAGGCTATTCGGGACACTATGAGCTGCGGTGGATGCACCTGTAGCAGGAGCTCCTTCATCGGCGCCTGCATCGGCGCTCAGGTACTGTCAAAAATCATGTGCTTGGGATCTGTTTGATCGCACTGTTCTACATGTATGCATAAAACATAATAGGCTTTATGTAATTAAGGTCAAATTCTTTTTGTGCTATCTATTGATCACTTATCTTTCTGAACAATCCATTCTAATCTTTTATCGGATGATTATGTCATGCACACATGACAGAACGACTACTCTTGCAGTTTTGTAATGCTGTAATACTGTGACACTTGTTTTTTTCAGGTTGGACTTGAAGGAATCCCTAGTTCCTGGAAAAGCAAGACTTTGCGATACAACACTTTGTTAGATCTCGCAAAGAAAGTTGTTAGTCTCTAACGTCTTTAAACACAGAGTAAATAAGTGTATGATGAATGGATATAATTACATAATCACTTAAGTTCTTCTGAGTATACAGATCATCTTTCATGGCTGTTGTGATTTTTATTAGACAATTAATGAATGTTTTAGCTTGAAATATTATAAAGCTAAAACATGATACCTTTGTTTTATTAAATCACAACATGGCATACAGAAAGTGACATGCATTGTGGCATTAAACCTATGTTCAATGAACACATTTTGTGTTTGTCTTTTTATTACTGTTAAAATGAAAAATAAGAGCTCCCAAGAGACAAGAGCTCAACCGGTTCTGACTGATTGTGCCATCTAGTGGACATTAGCAGATTTATTTAGAATAGCGATATACAATTTTACACGATTTTATATATTAGTTTTTACAACATTTCATAACACACCGATATATTATTCTTAACTATAAATAATTTTTAATATTGTTTATAAACTATTAATATATTTCCTATTAGTTGTTGATCTATTTCCGTAGATTTATTAGACTTATAGAAGGATTATTATATTATTAATTTCCTTCCTTATTTATTTTTTATGACTAATTTTAGTGAAGTTTGCTTTTCAAACTGCCGTCTGCACACTAGGGTTTGAGACACATCCGTTGGCTATCGCTGAGTTTGTCCTTCCTCTTCACACACTCCCTCACTCCTAACAGCTGCTGTTCTGTGCTAGTAGCTACACTACTGACAGATACACCACAACACATATACCAGACAGCCTTAACGCAGCTTTACACGTTTATTTTTAATTACGTTAGTTATCTTCTCAGTCGCGTTTTTACATGGACTACACGCTTCTTACGACAAAGCGAGCTGAATTCATAAGTGTTTTGGCCGGGCGAAGAGAGGCTACAGCGGGCTAATCTGTGTTTGCTAACAGGATTCAGCTCAGACTGATCGTTTGAAACATCAGTGTCGTTATTTTATAAACACGCAGACATGGAGTTCAACGTAAGACGACTAGCAGCGGACGCGGGCACTTTCCTCAGTCGTGCTGTGCAGGTAAATGTCTTTAAATGACCTTAACTTGTGTTTGTTTGAACCAAGTTGTGTTTGCTTTACTTAACTGGACAGTTCAGACAAACTGAATGTTCTGTGATAATTTACCTAACGTTACCCTCGTGTCTGTATGACGGTGGAGCACAACGGCATATTGTTGTTATGGGACAAATAGCCGAAGTCAGCATTCACTTATTTCCATAAAATGAAAGTGTATGTTGACCAAGACTGTCTTTCTACGTGATTGGATGTGTGTGCGTGTTTATGTGGTTTATGAGGACACAAATTTGTATAATGACATGCGTATAACATAGGTATTACAATATGAAGGTGATTTATGAGGACATTTTCAGTGTCCCCGTGATTCAAAAGGCTTAAAAAACATACTAAATGTTGTAAGTTTCCTGTAAGGGGTAGGTTTAGGTGTAGGGTCAATGTGGGCCACATACAGTTTGTAGAGTTATAAAAACCATTAGGCCTATGGAGAGTCCCCATAAATCACAAAAACCAACATGTCACTAACTTTTTGTGAGATACTGTAGGGTGGAGACAACATTGTCATAAAAAATGTAGCCTAGTTCACTAACTGTTTAAGAAATATTAAATAAAGTTAATCATTTGTTAATTAAGTTTGCAGTATGTTACTACAACTTTAATAAGAATGTTGTGTTAAATGTATTCATTACTGACTGTTAAGACTGTTAATTTTATGTGGTAGTACACTGTCAACTGTAATATACTGTACCATAAAAAAAAAACATGGTATTTTTAAGTCTCATCTCTAAAGATCTTACATACATTTACTTGATCTTTGTTTTTATAAGCATTTTTATTTATATTTTCATTTTATTTATATGTTTTTAAATTTTTTGTATTATTATTATTTGTATTTTGACCTATTTCTTATTGTTGTATTTGTTTAGATTGTTTTGTTCTGTTCTGCTGTTTTGGCTTTGTTGTAAATGAATTTGCAGTAAGCTAAATTTAAAGGCACCATACAAATAAAAATATTAGAATTGTGACTAATATTAATGTAACCTGTGGGAAACCTTCAAATGTTGGTCAGAAAGGCAGTCTAGATCAGCAGCTCACTAGGCTTTGGTTTTAGACCACAGCTGTATGTGTGAACATTAATAAGTCAACTGTAAAATGTCAAATGTAGTGTTAGAACAGTCAACAAACTGTTTGCAATCTATGCAGTTCACAGAGGAGAAGTTTGGGCAGGCGGAGAAGACTGAGCTGGACGCCCATCTAGAGACCCTTTTGAGTCGGGCAGAATCCACCAAGCACTGGACGGAGAAGATCATGAAGCAGACAGAAGTCGTGCTGCAGCCGAACCCTAGTAAGAAGAACGGCTTGATTAAACATGACTAGTTTAGCAATACTGCAAGTCACCATAAAAATACATTCTCATTTGTATCACTTATACAGAGGAAGTAAACTCAGGGGCACAGCTAGTGAAATCATCTCACTATTGCAGTAAACCTAATTGCAAGAGAAAAGTGTGAGGTTCCCCATCTGTTCCTTGCAATGGGATTAAAACCCAGCCCTAATGATGAGCATTTTTAGCTGTTTAGCCAGGAAGTGAAAACAATGTGGGTTATACAGTATCTTGCATTTATGATCTTAGATTTTCTTCCAGTTTTGGTGACATCAGTGTTTTTTTTATCACACTTTGCTTTATCTTCCAAGCACCTCATACAATCATAAAGGAGAAAGCTATGGAAGCCTGTTTCCGCCACTGAATAAAAAAATAATAAAAGCTTATTGCGACTTTTTATCTCACAATTTTGAATTGTGTGATACAAACTTGCAATTCTGCCTTTTTTTCCCAGAATTGTGAGATATAAAGTCCCAATTGAGTTTACATCTCACACTTGTGACTTTATATCTTGCAATTCTGACTGTATAACTCATAATTGCGAGTTTGTACCGCGCAGTTCTGAGAAAAAAAGTATCCAGTGGTAGAAACAGGCTTCCATAGAAAGCCCATGATTCAAAGTAACACTTTGTAAGATATGTTTGATTGTTAGCAACAGTAATGGTTAACAGGCCTGGCTTAAGAGGATGCATGTGGTCTCATGTGACTCTCGCTGCTCTTAATTGAATTTGTCTGATGTTTGTAGATGTCCGGATGGAGGAGTTCCTTTACGAGATGCTGGACAAGAAAGTCCCAATGCGTGCCAACAACCACGAGTTACTGGGGGAGTGCATGATCGACTCTGGACACGAGTTTGGACCTGGAACAGCATACGGTAAGCTCATTGCATAATATCATCCCACTCACACTGGACCCTGACAGCTAGTGTTTGGACATATAAACCATAGATTAAATTACTGTGACATCACATAAAACACAAAAAACAATGATTCACTAAAGCACTGCAATTCTGTTAAACCTGTTTATGTAATAAGCCTAATGTTTGTTAATGTTATACCTTTTGTTTTTAGTAAAGAAATATATTTTGAAATGACATCAAGCATATACCAACACATATGATTTGAGTTTGAATGAAATACATGCAAATACATGTGTACATGTTTTGTTTATTTTGTTAAATATAATTTTTCATTTCGCTTTAATGTGTCATGACCGATCACTGTAGCGCCCGTCAGTACAAATGGCATATGAACCGATCGTCCCTTCCTCTTTAATAGTTATAGCACAACATAAACATGAATAAACATCAAAAGGTATCTTGTTTCAACCATGGGATGATGTTAATACACACCATTTTTTAAATGCACAGTTCAAGTCCACCAACGTTAATCTACTCTCATCTTGTTTGTTTGTTGGACAAAATGTTAGAAGCTTTATGATTGGTCAAGTCACCTGTCAATCAAACGTGCCAATTAGGATTTTTTTTATGTTCCGATCAAAATACAGAAACAACAGTAATTGTGCATTATTATTATTATTTTTTGAAACCATGATACATTTTCTTATTAAGGATTCTTTGATAAATGGAAAAACAGCTTTTATTTCAGATAGAAATCTTTTGTAACATATTACATGTCTTTTATATAGTATAATGCATATAAGTTGAAAGAACTGAGAAGTGTGGCTGTTAATAAACTCTTTGAAGCTCCATATTAGTGCTGGGTATTGTTCAAAAAATTTCGATACCGATACCTTGAGATACCGGTTCCTGAATGATAACTTTGTCGATACCAGTTTTAGGAAATTAAAACAAAAAATACATTATCTCAAAAAAAAATTTTAAGTAATTTTTTCCCCTCTGAAAATTTTGTATATTTACAATTTTTTAAGGCATAAAACATTTGTCTTTTAATTAATGGAAATTTAATTTTACTGTTGGAAAATAAAGGGGATTTTATATTACAGTTTAAAACACTGAAGAAATACTGTTTTTATCATTTTTGTAGTAGCCTATTATGTACATTCTACTGAACAATAGTAATATATTTCTGCTGCCATGTCCAAACCGAACTTTTATTTTGACTGTTTGCCATGAATACCTTTACAGTTCCGTGTGTACATATTACGGTAGATTTAGAGATGTTATTCGTGTAGCCTACTGTATTTATGTCCTCATTTAGTGAGACGCAAGACGTTAATATCACCGGAAGTGTCACATGCAGGTCAGTGTGCTAGTAAACAAAACCGCGCAGAATTCATCTTTTTTGGGGTTAAATATTGACAGATACTATTGAAAGCGGGAGTGTGCTCACTGTGTGTGTGTGTGGCGGAACTGCGCCGTGCGCGATACAGGGAGCACAACTTAATGTAGAGACAGAAATTATGTGCAGTCGTGTAAATGATATAAATAACATAAGGCTATTTTACACACTTCTGGTCAAACACAGTGGCTTGTGCTGCAGTCTTATTGGCTCACTGACGTTGATGAGATTAACCCCTTTAGGTATCGAAATTGGGTACTAAACGACGAGACGTTTTTCGATACTTGGTTGTATCGAGGCAATTCGGTCGAACTCGATACCCAGCCCTACTCCATATACTGCATATTTAATTTGACAAATGTTCCTAATGTGTTTGAGTTGAGATGAATGTCCTCTCATCCTCTGATGTGCTGCAGGTAGTGCTCTCATTAAATGTGGGGAGGCTGAGAAGCTGTTAGGCAGTGCAGAGAAAGAGTTCATTCAGAGCTCTGCCATTAATTTCCTCACTCCCTTTAGGAACTTCATTGAGGGTGATTTTAAAACCATATTGGTGAGCATCAGCATACTACTGAACTTGCTTTCACTATACAGTATATTATATTATATTGCATGGTTTCATTTCTCTGTTGTGGTCTTTTTTCACAGAAAGAACGCAAACTGCTTCAGAATAAACGTCTAGATCTGGATGCTGCCAAAAACAGAATGAAGAAGGCCAGAGTGGCTGATGCTCGCTCTGCAGTTAGTATTACACACACACACACACACACAGAATGTAATAATCAGCAGTTTTACTCTTTAAGTGGCGTTTTCAGCTTAACCATAAACTCAGTTTTACAGCTTGTTCAGATGAGATATGAATTTCAAGAAGAGAAGCTTGAAGAGTGAAGGCTGTCTTTCTTCTTTTCCCAAGCTAGCTGCTGCCTGTCTTATGCTCTTACTGCAGTTTAACTAACAGAGAAGATGCTTGTGTTAAATGCCCTTTTACGTGTGAGCTGCTGCCTTTGGATCTCTAACCTCTCTTATTTTCCCCAGTTCTCTCTCATTATGTCTCTCTCTGTCTGCTTGCCTGCCTCCGTCTGAAGGAGCTGAACTCAAGCACTCCGCTGGGAGAGGAGTATGTGGCTCACTTTTCTTACATGCTCAGCTTCTTGCATGTCAGGTGGCTAAAGGTTTGTCTGCTGTGCCTAATAAAACATCTGCCCTCTTTTGCCCTTCACAAATCTTTGGAGAGATGTCGAAAATGGTTCTGTGAGCGGAACATTTTATGTTTAAAACCACATTTTGATAAACACATGCTTGTATTTCTGTCCAGCTGAACAGAAATAGCTGTCAATTCAGCATGTGTTTGTGTTCATTCATGACCTCATATTTTGGTACACGTACATCCTAATTTGTGAAATATTTGTGCTATTATTTAACTTTGAGGGCAACAGAATGCAGTTACTGTTTTTGGTGTGATTTTGTTTTTCATCTGTCCTTTGATAATGTATGAATATCTGTGTCTGTGTAGTCTCAGCTAACAGCATGATTTAAATTATAGATGCACTTTAATTAGCATCCAATTTTTTTAATTGTGTATATATTATCTGATATTGGGTATTTAATTTTGATGCTCATTTTACATTTATATTATAATACCTTTGACATCATCCAGCATCCAGCTTTTTTTTCTGTTTGCTAAAAAATACATTTTACAGTGTTATAAAAAGTATGAAATCTATAGTATAAAATATACATATATATATATATTATAATACTATAGATTTCATACTTTTTATATTAATACCCTTATTTTATAATGCTATGAATATTACAATATTGACAAAGTATTCCAATATGCTTTAGGATGAATTGGTATAAAATACTTTAAAATCCAAAATTCATTACTTGAACAAAAGTAGAAAACATTTCACAATGAAAGGAGTTTGTTTGGCTCATGTTTAAGTATTGCATGTGCTCACACCTGTTGTGACACTGGATGATTCAAGTCTTCTTCCTTTTGTTACGTGCTTCGCATTCTTCATTGTAGACAGTGATCAGCTCCTTGTTTTGGTTCCTCCCAGAGAATGTGTCTGTGCATGAACGATGAAACCATTCGACTTGCATAACGGCTAGTTATGAAAGCTGTTGATTGTGAGTAGTGATCAGTTGATTTTTTTTTTTTTGCTTGAACTGACGAGTTTGTTACTGTTTCTGAATGCTGGCCAGCTGTGGGCTGAGGAGGTGAAGCAGGTGAGTGTGCTGGAGTCTTTCCTCCCCTTTTTATCAGGGAAACAGAAATGCCTGCCCTGCCTTGCCCTGATAGTTCTGTCTGATATGAACTCACTCTGCCACGTGAATGAGGAACTGCTCTTACACACAGCTTAAACACTTTTTCTGTCCAGCAGAGGGAGCTACACATTTGTTTATATTTCCACCTGCCTGTGTGTTGCATTTACTTTACACAGAATCCAGCTCAGCTCAGGCAGTATGTCCATGTGATTGAGACTGCTGATGAAGCTATATGTGCATGTCAGCCACAGTGATTTTTTTTAATGTATATGTTTGTGTTTCCCTCAGGCAGACACAGAACTGAGGATAGCGCAGAGTGAGTTTGACCGGCAGGCCGAGATCACCAGACTTCTGCTGGAGGGTATCAGCAGCACTCATGTACGCTCACCCCTCAGTGTTTCCTCCTGCTGCAGCACCACAGCAAAACAAAAGATGCTTTAGCAAAGTTAAAGGCATAATTCTGTCATCATTCACTCACCCTTATGGTGTTCAAACCTTTATGACTTTTTTGAATACCATCAATCTTCCTTTGTGTTCAGCAGAAAAAAGAAAGTCATACAGGTTTAGAATTAATTGAGGTTGAGCATATGACAAAATTTCTATGAATTGTATGTGATGGGCTTTTGCAATATAATATCAAATACTCATCAACAAGCATGAAATTAATGACTTTAACGAGACTGTTATTTTAGTGAATCACTCATTTATTGAATCGGGGCTAATACATTACTTTTATTATTTAATAAAATGGCAATTTAATGAAAAATGGTAATTCTTTGAATCAGTCTTTATAATGAATCAAACATTTAATGAGTCAATCAAACGCTCATTCTTTGAATCACTTCTAATGAATGTCTCTTATGTGCCTGTTCGTTTAACAAATCATTCAGAAGGCTCATTTTTGAATCACTTTTAATGAATAACTTCTACCAACCTGTTTTAATGAGTCAGTCAAAGATGTGTTCTTTAAATCAATTTAAACAAATGATTTATGGGACTTTTTTAATGGACCATTCAAAAGTCTCATTCTTTAAATCAGCCCTAATTAATGATTTATGTAATGAATCAGTCGAAATTAATTGCTCAATGAATTTGTCAGAGCAGGTCCGACTGGTTATAAATTCAAACACTTAGAAGCACTTTAAATATGTTAGGATTATTGTGGATTTGTGACTAATTGTAGATTCTGTGGGAAACACTGCTGTATATCATATGTATATAATATGCACTAATGGCTGTGCTCTATTCTTTGTGATCAGGCTCATCACTTGCGCTGTCTGAATGATTTTGTGGACGCCCAAGCTGCATATTACGCCCAGTGTTACCAGTACATGGTCAATCTTCAGAAACAACTGGGAAGGTTAGCTCACTTTTATATCTGTTTGTATTTGTTTGCAATATTAGTTTGTTTTTTTTTTTTACACAAAATCCTGTTTTATGCTAAATGCATCCACAATGGAATCTTCTGTACAGTCAGAATGCAATGTACGCAATGTTTTTAATTAATCGCCAAGTGTATGTAAATTCATTTTTTTCTATATTTAAACCCACCACCATTATTAACTGCTTCCATATTTCCTCCAGCTTTCCATCCACGTTCTCTAATAACAATCAGCTGGCTGGCAGCTCCTCTGCCAGCATCTCGGTTCCCACAGCACAGCCAGCCGCCTCGCTCCCCGCTCTGCCGCCCAGCCAGACCTCACCCGCACTCAACGAGCTCCGCAGCACCTCAGGCACCCGCAAGGCTCGTGTACTCTACGACTACGACGCCGCCAGCAGCAGCGAGCTCTCTCTACTCGCCGATGAGGTGGGCCTTCAGCACGTCATTTCAGATCGTCATAAAATAAATCATTATAAGTCTTAATGGTCAAATATGTCCCTGTCAGGTGAT
>JAUMHE010000043.1:5985157-6009511 GCA_032359235.1 Enteromius mattozi
TTCAGCACGTCATTTCAGATCGTCATAAAATAAATCATTATAAGTCTTAATGGTCAAATATGTCCCTGTCAGGTGATCACCGTGAGCAGTGTGCCGGGCATGGACTCCGATTGGCTGATGGGTCAAAGGGGGAATCAGAAAGGCAAAGTGCCAATTACCTACTTGGAGCTGCTCAATTAAGGTCAGCGAGAAGTGCAACAGAAAATTCACATTGTAGATGTGATTTGACAAGAGTAACACTCCAGATGTGATCAGAGAAAGATCAGTTTAATGTAGCGCAAAGCAATATAAAAGTCTTCTACACTGCCATGTCCTGTTGTGTAAACGTCTCTTCTGCCATTCAAAGGGTGTCATAGTAGCCTTACAGTAACCAAAAGCAGACAGAGATTGCCAACTATTCATCAGTTATGTGCCAACTGATTTTTTTTTTACTGCTAAACTAATTGATTGTGCTATGATGCTGTAATAAATATTATATGAACCTGGTTGGTGCGGTTTTAATGTGACATTTAATCTTACTGTCTTGTTTCAAGGTCACAGACTAAGCTGCACACACTGGATGCTAGCTTTAAAAAAAACACCATCTTAACAGTGCAGTAATACGTTGACCTGAACTTTTGACCACTGTGTGGCAGTATTTTCAATTTTTGAAGATGAAATTGTAAACACTGCAGCTGAAATCTACCAACATACTACTTATTAATGGTGCAGTGTGTTATTTCGCTGTAGTGGCACCAAACAGACATGCTAAAATAGTGATAGTGTGTGGAATCAGTTTCCAAACACTCCCTGGAGAAAAGCTTGTTATTGGTAATTAAAAATAAAACTATTATCTGAACTAAAGCTGAAGAAGTGGAAAGGAGTGGAATGGGAAAATAACAAACTTTTTAAAATAAATTCTGTTGTAGGAACAAGGATATATTCATTGTTTTATGACCAAGTTGTGTTTACAAGGTGTCGTATTGGACCTACTAGATCAGGGCTGTCCAAACTCAGTCCTGGAGGTCCAGCAGAGTTTAGCTCCAACTTGCATTAACACACCTGCATGGAAGTTTCTAACATGCTTAGTAAGAGCTTAATTAGCTGCTTCAGGTGTGTTTGATTAGGGTTGGAGCTAAACTCTGCCGGACACCGGCCCTCCAGGCCCGAATTTGGACAGCCCTATACTAGATTGGCATTTATTGATTGGTAAAGAAACAAGAAAATGTCAATATTGCAGGATTCACTTGATAGTGAAACAAGCTTTTTGTATTGCGTACTACTTAGTGTTTTTCTAATGTATAATTTTTGAAATAGCTCGTGAAGCTAAAGCTGGTTAGGCAATAAACATAAATCAAGTTAAGATATATTTTAATAAATCCAAGAGCTGTCAGACCCTCCATAAATGGCATCAAGACTTAAAAGATAGTCCATGTGACATCAGGGGTTCAACCATAATTTCACAAAGCTATGAGAATACTTTTGTGCACAAAGAAAACAAAAATAATGCACAAAAAGCATTCTCGTAGCTTTATGAAATTACAGTTGAACTCCTGGTTTGGAACGAAGAAAGAAAGTGAAGAAAGTTGGTAACCAGACAGTTCACGATAGCATCAACTTCCTTAGTATGGGAAAAAATACTGGCTACCATCAACTGTTAATTACCATCTTCTTTTGTGTTCAACAGAAGAAACTCATACAGGTTTGAGACATGTGGAAGGCGAGTAAATGATAACAGAGTTCTATTCAAAATATGAATAAACAATACTGTTATATAAATCATAATAAAATAACACTGGTTGTGCTGCTCTTTGGGAAATACAAACTACAAATGTTTTACTTATAGTTGTCTTTGCACATTAAGCTGGAGTCCTTCGACATTAATAATGTTAAACATCAGTTTTCCGTTCCTCAAATGTTCGATTCATAACACTTACAAATGCTTTTTATTAACATACTTTCTTCTGTGGTCAAAGATAATCATACATATTTGACAACTGCCAAACATAGTCTTTAATTTAATAGTACCATTATCTATCAGAATGACAGAATATTGAGAATTTTATTTGGGTTGAAAATGTAGAGTTTCACAGCAAATTCATGCAACCCCCATCACAATATCTGGGTTACGTTTGGAATGGCACTTCAAAGAGAAGTTCGTTACAGAGGAGTCGTTAGGCAGCAGAATCAAATGAGCACATATGAAACACTCATCTGAAACGGATGGGACGTCGTCTACGTTTCATTTCAGAGGCTTCATGAGGAGAAACTTGGGAGGAGTTGATAGTTGCATACACAGACTGACATGATATCGACGGACTTCGAGAGACAGCCTCCAGGAAGTTAATACAGTAATAAATCTCAACACGCTCTACTCGTAATCTTGTGCGGAACCCTTTTAAACTTCAAACATCATAATGGGTTACACAAAAGTATCAAATTACATACAAAAGCTAGTAGTTGGGCACTGTGGATAGCTGGCATACATTGAAAACTTGAAAATAAATTAACTGACATATAAAGAAGTCCTCTCTTCAAGCAGGGCTCTTTCGATGAAGCGTGTCCGTACGATGACTTGCAGCAGTAGTCGCGTTAGTGCCTGGAAAGTGGAGCGGTTGAGCAGTAGTAGCCGTCTTTTTCGACGTTAATAATAACATAGCGGGAACGCCCTCCCACGATGTTCCACAACGTCTGGGAGCGATGCCGTGATTGTAACCAACCCATAAAGTGCTTTCGCAATTGGACAATAAAAATAAAAAAATGTTACACTGGGATAAAAACACGAGTTCAGGCACAACCGCCATTGTACCGAGTCTCTCATTTTTTGAACGGTGTCAAGCGTCCGATGTTGTGCCAGAAATTGGAGGTCTTGCGTTTGGGTTCGGCCAACATGATGACCTGCTGCTGGGGCAGGGAGGTGGGAAGCGTGGGGTGCTTCTGACGCAGCAGGAAGTCATAGTAGGGCCTGGTCACAGCTGCAGGGAAGAGGACATAAACAAAGGGTCAGAGCCTGAGAGATTTCGGTCATTAGAGAATGGGACACAGATGTACACATGGGTTTAGTAGACGAGCATGTTTTGGTTGTTGGTTCTGCGAGTTGGAGTCAGACCAGTTTAGAGTATGCGGATATTATTGAATGTTATGCTGTAAATGGGGTAAGTATGTACTTATAAGGGAATGATGGGTTACCAGTGAATTACAGAAACTAGATAAGTTACTGTAAAAAAACACTAAAGGCTGGGGTATCAATACAGATTTTCTGATTTGATTCCATTTGATCATTCATATGAAAACTATAACCCAGGTAAAAAACAACTACACTTCCATAATGTACTTAAAGGGTTAGTTCACCCAAAAATTATGTCGTTCCAAACCCGTAAGACCTTCCTGCGTCTTCGGAACACAAATTAAGACATTTTTTATGATATCAGAGAACCATCCGACCTTCCATAGATAGCAATACAACTGAAATGATCCCAGATCCAGAAACGTAGTAAAAACATCGGTAAATCAGTCAGTGGCTCAACTTCAGTTTTGCGATGCTACGAGAATGCGTCTTTTTGCGCACAGAAAACAAAAATAACATAATTTACTCAACCATTCTTCTCCCGTGTCTCCCACCATTTTAGAGAGTGTCACAATGCACAATGCAATGTACGTCAGGGGAGAAGAATGGTTGCGTAAATTGTTATTTTTGTTTTCTTTGCACAAAAAAGTGTTCTCCTAGCATTGCAAAAGTGAGGTTGAGCCACTGATGTCTCATGGACTGTTTTACCGGTGTTTTTACTACATTTCTGGACCTGGGATCATTTCAGTTGTGTTGCTGTCTATGGAGGGTCAGATAGCTCTCTGATATCATCAAAAATATCTTCATTTGTGTCCAGAAGATTAACGAAGGTCTTCTGGGTTTGGAATGAAGTAATTAATGACAGAATTTTCATTTTGGGGTGAACTAATCCTTTAAAGTGCTTTATTTTTGTGCACAAATTTTCTGCTTAATATACTAAAAGTTATTATTCAGTACTACTTAAGAAAAACTTTAGATCATTAAAGTGTACTCAGCTGTGCTATTTTTGGACACCATGAATATGAACTAAAATGTGCTTTTAACAAAGACTTTGTATTTAAAAAATGTATTTAATCACCACTTGGTGTGTACTACTAGTGTATGAAAGTGAACTACAAGTGTTAACTAAATACAATTTTTAAATACAGAGATAGTATGTAAAAAGCATTTTTAGCACAGCTAAAATACCTAATAGCTGAGTACAGTTATATGATCTTAATTTTTTTTTAAGAAATACTAAATAATTTTTATTATATTAAGAATATAATGTAATATTAAGGATATTAAAATTAGTGTGAGTAAAAAGCATTTTTGTATATCATGGAAGTGCACTTTTTTCACCTGTGAATGCTGTACATCTTGTGCATTTCAAAAATGAATGCCATTTACCAGATACAATAACTGAATCAAAAAATGCTCTGTAAAGACTTAAAATCGATTGATTTTTATTTTATTATAATTAGTATAAAAAATTCTGAAAATATGAACTCCTATTTTAATTATAAACTCCCATAAAAGAGTGGCAAAAGTTTTTAAAAGCAACTGGCTCACAAGAGTCATTTGAATCAGACTGAATCAGTTTGTTTGTGAATCACACTGATTAGTCACTAACAAGAACCAAAAGGTTTAAATAGTTCATTAGCTAGATAATTGGGCTACATAAGTTATGTTGTATGTTGTTAATTCACTTAAAATATCTGGTCTTTTGTTCATGAATATATTTGTGAATCGGGCTACACCGGTCATCTTGCATGTTATTGTATGCATCCTGTTTGGACAACCCAAAAAGAGCTGTAATTTCGTCTTTTTATTTGATCATATTCAATTCAGACTGCAAACTCTGGTAAAAGGAAAATTCAAATATTGATCATGATTAACCAGAAAATCAATACTCTGCCCCAGTCTCAGTTAAATAAGCAGGTAAGTCACACTAACACACTGTGGAATTACCCTGGACTACTCGATCGGCTCTCTACTTTGAGAGGACACCCAAGATATTGCCCTGCGCAGGACCCCAGGGGGCACCCTAACCCCCCGACCCTGCCTACGCTGAGGTCCTTCAGGGAGGAGAGGTGAAGTTAAGGTGGCCCTGGGAGCCAGAGGTCCCGAAGGTTCAGAAAAACGTAGGCACTTGGAAGTTTTTGGATGAAGAAGTGAAGGACTTCTGAGTGCCAAAAGATGCTGTAAAACTAATGCTGTTCCAGGGCAGCGAGGTAATGATGAAACACAACACAAACATGGTCAAACATGTGCTTGTGAGCAGATGAACAGTGACCACACATGACACACAACTCATTCACTACATGCTAAACCGGAATGACTTCAGTCTCCACACTATTTTCTGGATCTCTAGCATTTAATAATAACAGAAAAGACACGAGTCAGCTTTGATTGAAATTCACCTTTGGGCTTCCCTGTTGGATGACTTTTAGATGCATTCAACATGGCCTGCTTCTTCTGGACCTCTGTGATCGTAAAACCTGTTTGGAGGGCAAAACAAAAACATTCATTCAGATGAATAAACTGTGGGCAACAGACCAATACTTATGTCATGTACAAACAAATCATAAAGCTAAACAGATCAGCAAATATGAATGCATAAGAAAATATTCCAAATATTTAATGGCACCGCTAACAGTTTAAAGGTACATTAGTGATGAGTACCTCAGGGCTACTATTGTTAATAAAGCTTAAGTACTAAAATAACTCACTTCTATAAATAAAAACTAAACCTGAAATAAAAAAACATAATAGTCAACATTTGAAGTAGATCTAAACTTTTCATCAAAGTTGTCCTAAAACCAAAATGTGTTCTTGTCTTAGAACAACTTTGATGAACGTTTTTGATTCATTTCAAATGTTGACTACTGTATATTATATCTATGTGATTATATATATGTTTGTATGTATACATTATGAATATAACAATTAACATTAATAAAATCTATAGCTATAGCATCTAATAATATATAATATATAATATATTATGGTTGCCAGGTTGTTGCTTACTGGCTTAATTTAGAAGATATGACTGAGGATGTAATTCTAGATGATTTTTGTTTTATCATCTGACAGGTGGAAATTGTAAATTCAATCACCACATGATTTCAAGTTGTCATTTATGTCCATTTTTGTTGATGGAGAACAAATGATGCAGAACGACTATGAAAGTAATCCATTTAAAGACAATAAAAGCAATGCTTCTAAGAGCCCGTTTACCTGTTTCGATGTCGTGCTGGACCTGTTCCCGCTCGTCCGCAAAGGCTCGCAGCCAGCGCTGCTTCTGCTCGGGTTTCTTGGCACACAGAAGGTGGACCTCCTCTCCCCCAGGAGAACATAATTTCAAGGCATTCTTCACACTCACGTTAAAGTCCTTATCCTTCCCATCTTCTACATCCACCACTTGCATCTGATCCATGTCTAACCGACCCTTGTAGTACAGGATGTCCCTCCGAAGCAGATCCTGTGGTGCCAAGCAAGTGAAACATTCATATAAAATAACTACCTAAAAACCATCTGCCAAAAAATAACTGCAATAAGGAATTCTGCTCTCACTGGCATGGCACGTGACTGACCTTCTTACAGAAAACCAGTTGGTGGTCAAAGAGAAAGAACATTCGCTGCTGGCCTTTGGCCTGTGGCTGGGAGATCTTAGTCAGGTCTCCTGAAAAAATCAGATCAGAGCTTCTGCTCAAGATGTCTTCACCCTAACGAAGGGGAAAAGAGCCTGTGAGACCACACAGTTCTGAAGTGAGTCACTGAAAAAATATTCTCCAAAATGCTTGTGGAATTACCTCCCAGTCCTCTATGGAGCTTTGCCACTGAGCAATTTTGTCAATATTCTCCAGACGCCTCTTTCTCTCATTGATCAGTCTGGCCACATTCTTCATTGCATTTAAGGCAGCTTCCACGTCCTTATAATCTCTGAAAAGCAAGATATATAAATAAGATTTCAAATTCCAATTAGCAAAATGGGAACCAAATCATTCAAAACACTGATTCAGCAATTTGCCATCATCCATTAGTGCTCATTAATTATAGATCTTTTTCCTTAAAGTTATTGCACTGACATTTTTTTATCTACTAGGCAACAATGTCCATTTTGGATCAAATATTTAGAAAAAGCAGCTATGCCATCACAGGAATAATTTACATAAAAGACAGAATATATTTTAAAATGTAGTTTATTATTAAGCTAAATTTTCAGGAGCCATTACTGCAGTCTCCAGAGTCACATGATCCTTTAGAAACCATTTTAACATGCTGATCTGGTGATCAAGAACCATTTCTTATTACATCTTATTCCTTATACATTCTTAATTTCTTGGATTTTATTACAGGTGAATAGACCACTCAAAAGAACAGCATTTAATTTGAAGATCTTTAAAAGCCTTTTGTACCTTTTTCATGCTGAATAAAATGTATTAATTAAAAAAAAGCCTTCTGAGCCAATATTGTGAACACTTGTATATGTATCTATATTTTTATTTAAAGGAACACTGCACTATTTATGGAAACAGGCTTTCCTATTCCTGTGTAATAATCAAGGAATTTGGCTGTAGCAGGCACAATATTACACCTGAAAATAGTCCCCAGCATTTTCAGGCACTGTGTAATATCATTGCGCCAGCAGCACCTATGGTACGGCAGCAAAGTCCCTTGATTATTTACGCTGCAATGATAATATAATTCCTAGCCATATCGGCCTAGAAAATCCCAACTTTTCATTTTCCATCTGTCTTAGTACAGAATGTAACTACAGGTAAGTCAAGTTTTAAATAGGAAAAATATAGAAACTTTTCGGTCATTTTTGAGAGAGATGCTAATTTTCTAAACAGATTCAGTGATCTATGATAAGCTGCAGCTAAAAGTGTTATCGCCAGACCTGGACATTGGCTAAAAGGATTCAAAAACAATACTCTAGGGAAGTTGGAAAATTAGCCTTTTTTCAAAAATACTGGAGTGTTCTTCAACATATGATGACACTTGATTATCACTAATGCTCAACCAAGTGAAAACCAAGTGTGGGGGGGGGCATGTTTAATTTCTTAAATTTACACCTTTACATGTATATTAGAATATTTTGAATGGATACCCAAACAGCATGAGAGTGTAGTAAATGTGTAACAGCAGGCAGTTACCTGTGCTGTGGGTTGGTGTACTTCAGCAGTTCAGCCAGCTGCAGAGGATACTTGCAGATCTTCTGAACAGGAGTAAGCAGGAATCCATCCAAGGAAATGTCGATCATCTTCTGGAGCAGACGACAGGCCTCAAAGAAGAACACATACTTCTTGATCTTCATCAGTTTGGAGAGCTGCACGCAGGCATTGGGGTGGTTGTTGCAATATTCAGAGTAGATCTGAAAGTTTGTTTGCTGGATGGAAGTGAAGTGAAGAGAACAGAATAAAAATCCAAACCTAAAAACTGCCTCCTACATCACCGCCTACAAAGAAGTCAGCTTACGTGCTCTAAGAAGCAGGAGCCAATCTCGCTGAGGTGAGGATGGTCTTTGTTGAATTTCTTCTCCAAGGCTTTGAGGAACTTCTTCTGGAAACGGTAGAGCTCATCGATGTTCCCAAAGATAGTGCGCAGTTGCTCCTCAGTAAACATATCTGTCCTCTTCCGACACTGTTTTATATAGCCCTGGAAGCCAAATTGAGTATGTCAAAGGTTTAACGCTATAGCACAGCTATAGTTGGATTATGGAGCAGCTGATATGAATCGGGTCATTCTCTTAGCATGTAAACAGAGAGCGGAGTGACTCTATAGACACTGTAATGCTGTGAAACAAGATCCACATGCTGAAGTAGAACCGATCGATCAAAGCCATGTGGAAAACTGACCTCACAGATGTCCTTCAGGTGTTTGATGTAATCCCTCTCTGTGCTCATGATCTCATTGATGACGTTGGCTCTCATCTGCTCCTTGCAGGGCAGACCGGGTCCTAAGGGGCCTCCCATGCTGGCCCCACCCCCCTCTGAGGCCCCGTCCAGATGGGCTAAGTATTCCTCCATGGGCTCATCTTGGTTCACCCGTAACTACCAATAACAAATAGGTTAATACTGTCAGGATTTACCAAAGACACACAGAGAAAAATTAGTGATGAAAACGTACTAAAGTCTTAAAGTACCCCTATTAAGGGTAATGAAATGTTCATATTTGGTTTTGGGAGTTCTTAACAACAGGTTGACATGCATGCCAAGTCAAAAACACTTTCATTGTCTTATAATATGCATTTATTTTTACCTTATTTGCTCAACAACTCCCAAACGATTCACTCAGTGACTCATTTTTCCAAACCCCTCCTTTGCGTGAGGCTAATCTATGGTAATTGGTCGATTTCATTTCCATTTCATAATAAAATCAGCGTTTGTGAGTGCAGTGCTGCTTTTTGTACAGCATTACCAGGGAAACAACTATTTTTACTGCTCCAAAAGCAGCACCTAGTGGCAAAGAATGAATTAGCATTTTCATTCAGACCAATGCGAAAGACCAACAGGTGGGCAGGCAATATGCTAATGTTTCATGTTGACATCAACATGAGATGGCTTGTGATTCATTATAAAAACAACTCGTTTCAATAATTCAGTCAACTCTTTCTTTTGAGAGACAGTAACTTTATACATGGTGCACTTTCAGATTTAAAATTTTGCAGGATGTTTTCATTACACACTGCATGAAAAATTATTTTCAGAAATCCATAGTAGGGGCACTTTAACCCATTTTTGCTTGAAATGGCTGAAATAACTTGCACTGCTCTTGGTTGGTTGGTTCAAAATATGCCATGATTGGCTTCATTGCTCAATGCAGCAAAAAAACGTTGAGACAGAAATTGGTCTCGGGAGCGCAAACTACAGTATAACGCACTCAACAGTTTGCCAAATCTGCAATAAAATGGCAAAATAACTGAATGTGCTATTGTTTTTGTTTGAGGGTGCTTAGCAGAACTGGGCCTGGAAGCATGTGAATCTGGTCCTAAATGTTCAGTGGCTTTTACCAATGTACTTGACAAAAAAGAACACTGGTGCACTGATGACCCCTCAGTCTAGCCTAATGTAATAGTGATGACATAATGTGACAGTAATCCGATTTTTTGTTATATGCGGGAAATCTGTTCTCCTTTACCCGAACAAAGCTGGCAGGGAACCAGCCCTCACTGTCCAGCACCCGGCCCCACCACCACTCCTTGTTTGTGGCGTCCACTACTTCGATGACGTCTCCAGCTTTGAAGCCAAGCTCCTGGTCATCCATGGTGACGTGGTCCCATAGAGCCTCCGCGCACACGCTGCCATCACTGATCAGCTATTGAGACACAAGATGAAGGCAAAATACAATGACAAACTGATCATATTAAAGCAGAAACTACATTAACATAAGTATAACAGCAAATATGTATGTAAATGAAAAGGATTAGGCCTTTAATCACAGTTGCATTTCATTTCATTGCTTAACTTCATATATGTGACTACTATATGGACATTCTTACACTTGTTTATTCTTGCTGTTTAATACACAATGTACAAGAACATGCCCTTTACAATTGGAGCTGAGAAATATATTGAATATTTACAATTTATTTGTTAGGATTTTGCAGTTGTTAACACTACTGTGAGGGATTTAATGCACTATTTATTTAAAGTTTTGCATGACATTTGTAATAGATTCTCTAAATTAATTTCAAGTAGCTAAAATTCCCTTTAAATGAGTAAATTCAGACAGATCAAATTATTTGTCAATGCGTCAATTCCAAACTCATCTGTTTGTTAACAAAATAATCACTCAGCAGTGTTAATGTAGAGTATTGAAATGCTTTAATAAATATATATATATATAGTTAAATTTAGCTAATCATTATTATTTCATTATATTTGTGCAAATAAATGGAAGTAATTATTATTCCATGCGTTGATGTAGTATATATATATATATATATATATATATGCTATTTAAAGGATGAATTTTTTTGCCTTACTACACTCCAAAAATAATTTTTTTAAATACTTTCTAACAACACAGAGCATTCATTTCCACTGCCTGTTTTAGTATCTCAATGGCATAATGTGTTATCATGCAATGATGTACAACCCTTCATTCTGTGCACTTAACCAAAACCAAAATGCAGTGTATCACTGGAGAAAGAATTACAAAATGAAGGCTTTTCTGTCTGCAGTCTGCTTTTTCCCTGAGTGGTCATTTTAAGTTTCCGCTTTCTGCTTGCAAGGATTGATTTGGCAAAGTAAACAAAAAAGCGGGGTAATTTATTTCCACACTGTTCAGCTTGGCTATAGAGAAAATGAAGTGAAATTCTGGCAAGCTTAAGAGCCTCCATCAAACCATCTCTGCTGCACAGCTAAACATGATCAATCGGTGCTGATGTAATAATCATACTCTGTTCTCTGTCCATACTTTGTGCTCACAAGCGCCGATGGACTCGCAGGCTGAATATACACCCCCTGAATCCAGAGCCCAGCATTCTCATCACCACAGCTGTGCCTATGTACCCTGTTGCCTAGCGACACACCCACATACTTTCCCATGTGCCTCCTCTTCACGGCCTGTGAGTTACAGCTTCTTGGTTTGTTCAAAGATGAACAGAAACAGCCCTGGCACATATTAAGCAAACACACACAAAAAAACTAATGAAAATCTTGAATGATCACGAATGAACAAGGTTATCTGGATGTTCTAGTATCCAAATATTTCCAGAATACCATTTTTGCTGAGCCAAAACATGCCAAGTTCATTGGTTGGTTTCCTTCTGGATATTTATTCCTTACTAAGACACTGTGCTGCTCTACTAAACTGCAACCCCACTATAACCGTGTCAAGCTCACCAGTGTGACCTCTTTTTTTTGCTCACCAGTGGAAGGATTGTGCAGATCCCTCTGGAACAAGGTCTGGCATAAAGGGAAAGCCTCACATAGGCCAAAAACACCATGTTTATTGTGCTCATTAGTCAGAATCAAAGCTAATACATCCGTAAATTGACAGTTACATAACAAAACAAGCACAGTCATACAAAGGCTCCCACGCACAAACACCCAAACCTATCTACAAAGCCAGACAAAACGTCTGAAGATGCCCTCAGATGACTTCAAAGATGAAATCAAAACCTGACCCCTAGAAGCCACTCAAGAGTGGTTACATTGTGGTAAATAATTAACACACTGCTGTCCCAGCCTATCACTTCTGGCTGAACGCCGCCAACCTCACACACACACACACACACACAGTCACACCCATTCCGGTTACCTGCACTGTGATGTCTGCATCCTGAAAACCCATCCACGAGTGAGTGAGAGGGACCAACTTTCCCTCCTCCTCCTCCTCGTCTTCCTCTTCACCCCTCCCCTCGCTTTTTCACTGCGGCTGCGCCCTACTGGAAGGCCAGCAGGAACATCAGCACTACGTTGATGATGACCAGCAACATCATGATGACGAACACCACCACCTTCTGGGCCTCCGGGCTGAGGTTGCACCGCAACAGGAAGTGAGCCATGCCCTGCCGAGACGTCGTTCGCTGGCCTCCGCGAGCCATGGCGCCGGAAACCCCGTCGCCTAGAGGTCTGTGCGTGAACGCTCGATGGCACACGGTTTGCCGGTCGGATCCGCTCAGTGTTCTCGAAGAAACGTGAGGGGAGGGGGAAGAGCCTCCACGTCCACAGTTACCTGTTCACTTCCTTTCCGTTCCCCTCTCGTTCTTTCTCTCTTTCTCTCGCGTGCGCGCTATCTTCCTCCTCCTCGTCCCTCACTCCTCTCGGATCTTTCCCCGCGCACTGCTGATGTCAGGAGCAGGGGTGGATGTGTCTCTCCGCCTCCATGTATTCCTCTGCTTCTGTGCTATTTTGTGCCCCTTCCTGTCTGTTTTTTCTCCTTCTACACTCCCCTTCGCTGCCTCCCCCTTGTTCTGTCCCTCGTCCTCCTGCTCTGCTTAAACACACGGCCGTGTCAATTCCCTTGGATCTGATTAACGCATTTGAAATCCCTTCTCTCTTCACCGTCTCTTTTGCAAAACACAAAGCTGAGGGGTGGAAATGGTTGCTGCATCTGTGCTTAGCGGCTCTAGCAAAAACCATCCATCCATCTCCCTGAATTGACTTCTGTTTTTGCTTCTGTTTTTTTTTTTTCCTCTCATCCTTCCCAGCCAATCGGCTGGCGGTGCTGTGAAGCGTATCCAGGATACCAGAGTAGCGGAGGCTGGCCTTAGCAGCAGCAGGAGGGAGGCGGCGGTGGGGGGAGGGATGCGAGAGAATGCAGCACAGTACATCCTTTCTGTCCTGACGCTTCTCCATTGGCCGAGCCGGGCGCCCGTCAGCCGCACTTCCCGTGTAAAAGCAAGCACGTCCTGCTCGTCTTCTTGAGGCAGTGTTATGGTGACGGTAATGCTGCTGGAGATATTAATTAAAGACTGCATGAGGTGCCAAACACCTCTTGAGCTTTCATTTCCTGACCTGGGACGGTGTCAGTGAGGTAGGATTAACGCAGTCATCCTCACTCGTCTCGTTCCCGTGCATCAATTTGTGCACAGCTAATGGGATTAGTGAAGGCCTCTGATTCCACTAACCTGCTGTTCTCTCTCTCAATCTCTCTCTCTTTCTCGGCCGCAGAGCCCCATCCCCACTGTTATAGTGTCACACAGCACGATACTTTCTCTTAAATCAGCAGCTGTGCCTTTTTGACACACAAGCAAAACAATCGCTCACTCTCACAAACACTGAAACAATCTGTTCCCCTCATCGCAAGAAATTAACAATAAAACTAGATTTAATACTTTCAGTGGATGACAACCGAGCATCGTTGCGGATATGACAATGTTACTGCATTTGGTCTCGGCGGAAAAATTCTGCTATGCTGCTGCTGTTGTTGTAGATTATTGCTGCTTCTGCAAAGCAAGCATAAGAACTCACTACTGCTTAAATACTAAGTATTTAAGACCGCTGCTGCAGAAGTAGCATTTATAATAACCTGTAGTAGATCTATACAGGTGGAGCTGGGGGAGGTGGAGGTTTGAAAGTGCATGCGCTGCGAACTGCACTAGCCATTTAAATGTAAAGCTGCAAAGTCACTGGCTGCATACTCAACATGAACCATTCAGCTTGAGCCAAGCAGTCAAGCGTTGTGAATGTCATTAATATTCTTTAATGACCCATAAGCTTCTGCCATCTAGAGTTTCATGACAGAACTTGGCATTTCATTGAAAGTTGTGTCTATGTTAAACTTTGTTGTAGGTTGCTTCTTTGCTGTACCTAAGGTGTTCTAAATGTTGCTAAGCCATTGATAAAGTGTTCTGGGTAGCTGAACTACAAAACAGCAAACAATCAGCATTTTTGTCTTGTTTTTTAGTAAAAATATTCTTAAATATCTTTGAAACAATATAAACCGGAAGCAAAATAAGTGCAAAACACAATGGTTTGAATTAAAATGTTCTTACTACTTTATTTCTCTTTTCTGAAGTTTGTTTTTTTCAGTCAGCATTAAATGGAAAACCATTTCATTTTGATCTATTGTATTTTCAAAATGCATTTTATTGATTTAACTGCAAAC
This sequence comes from Enteromius mattozi, assembly GCA_032359235.1. Classification (NCBI taxonomy): domain Eukaryota; kingdom Metazoa; phylum Chordata; class Actinopteri; order Cypriniformes; family Cyprinidae; genus Enteromius; species Enteromius mattozi. The sequence goes on from JAUMHE010000043.1 coordinate 5,999,748, forward strand.
ATTTCATCTGTGCATGTGTTGTAATTTTGTTGACAAAATGCCATATTTGGATCTTTTCTGAATGGGACATATACCAGACTTCTCAAATCATTTAGTCCAGATAAACTCCCATTCGTATAACCAGGGTTGCCAGGTTTTCACAACAAAATCACCCCAATTGTTTCTCAAAACTAGCCCAGTGTTTCAAGGGGGGTTTCCCATTAAAAATTGTGTTCCGAGGGGTAAAGTACACTTTTTTTGGTGGGGTTCCTCCAGTAAAAGCAGAATTCCAGGGCTAAATATTACGTTATTGGGGGGTCTTCAACCTGCGGACATGAAAAAGAACCCACGGCAACAGTGTGAAAGTACACCAATTCCACGGAAAAACTGCAGACTTGGCAACACTGCTTACAACCAGCTGCAAGTTTGTATTCATAGCTACCTCCATCTAATCAATAAACAATGGATAGAACCAAGTCTACTGTAATCCATTTTACTCATATATCACACTAACGAAAAAAAGGTATCAAAACATTAACTATGACATTTGGCGTAATAAACTCATAACGTGCTGCTTATTACTAGTTGATAAGGTAGTTGTTAAGTTTTGTCATTGGGTAGAATTAGGGATGTAGAATATGGTCATGCAGAATATGTGCTTTATAAGCACTAATATGTTAATAATAAGTATGCTAGTGAGAACTGGTCCCTATACTAAAGTGGTACCATATGTTTTGCAGTAAACTAGGCCACTGTGGGTGTTTGCTTAGTGGTCTAAATCTCTACTTGTATTTCTTCCTCCAAAACTGAAGTAAACTATTATTTCAGGCTGGAAAAACTGACTAAACACTGACCCTAAGCATGCTGGTTTCGAACCAGGAACTGCTGAGGGGTTATATTCTGGCAGCTAAATACGCCCTAGGTCCCTTCTATAATGCAAGCTTAGATCTCCAGGTGAAAATGATTATGATCATGATTCGAGATACTGTATCATTCATGTCTGTAACACGAACAGTACAGTTTAATGCTAGGTATTCTTCATATGTCTGTGTAAAAGTAACAGTGATGTCTGACTTACAGTAGCTCACTATTAAAACAATGACACTTTCATTTTGCCTATTTATTATTTACTGCATACTATACCATGACAGAAGTGCTAAAAACTTCTGTGCAGCTCAGTGCACACCAAGCTCCCAGATGCCCGGCTGTTGATTAGATTTTTCTGCTGTTTCTAACTGAAATGCTGAATGGAGTCACTGAGCGGCATTCGAAAATGATACCAAACAGTCATAAATCAAACTCAGACACTCTGCATATTCTCTGAAAATCTTTGTAGATAACAGCATCTTCCTACAACACTACTTCATCTTCAGTCATGCTGAAGATGATGGAAGAAGTACAGTGGCAGCAGGCCATTCTGCTGGTCTCAGGCCTCAGGAGAGGAACAGATGGGTAGCAGACTATTAAAAAACAGTGACTGAATTCCAACATGAAAAACAACACTGAATCAAGAGCATAGCTACATCCGATACTATAGTGGTGCTTTGAAAGCCTGTCTAAAACTGGTTATCTTTATACAAAAACAGTTTGTTTTGGCTCTCCAAGGCCTTGGGTTTCAAACACAGATGCAATGAACATGCTTCTGTGGATGTCTTGTCACTGACAGAGAAACAAGTGCAATTTGTGAACACAAACAGTGACACATAGACGGCCTGTATGCTTTACCTCATTTATGGCCAGCTGTTCTCCTCCTCCTCCTGGGTGTCCGAAGCGGTTGGAGGAGCTGCGAAACTCATTGTACAGGTCATCTTCACTCCCCACCTCATCCGCAAGGCCAGACTTATCCTGCTGTCCATCGGTTATCACCAAAGCTGCAAAGTAAAGCACAAAACTCCATCATGTACTGCAAAAAAATATATAAAAAATCATTTACTGCAACATTTGGGGTCTAGTTAACTAACTTACTCTTACAATACCTTTCTATTTATATACAAAATAATTTAAAAGATACAAAAAGGTATAAAGGTCTGTTTGGATCAAAATTAAAAAATATCATTTTGCATTTTGCAACACTAAAGCAGTACATATATATATATATATATATATATATATATATATATTGTTTTTTACATTGTTTAAAAGTAGAATAAGTCATTTTTGTTTATGTTTTATGTTTGTTCTTAAGAGTGAGGTAATGGCCTATGACTGAACCAAATGTCTTCAAAAAACAATCTTCAGTGACTGGTCATGTGATCTCAAAATGGTGCCCTCTCTGACTATGACACCCACTCTATGTGGAATAAAATGTTTTTTTCTATACCAGGTGGGGCCCACAGGAGGCCACAAGGGGGTGCTAGGGTACCCAAACCAAACCAAAATAAAATAAAATAAAATATATATTCTTTCCTTCTGATTTCTAAAAACTGGTTGAACAATGTATCTATGTACACAAAGTAAATATCTAGCAAATATGTTTGTGAAATGTTTTGCTTTAGTTTTGCACAATGACAATATAAAAGCTAATTATTTAAGCAAACAATGTGTGTATTTATAATATTATACATTTTAAATGCATTTAAGGAAAGGGGTCTCTCCTGAGGCTATGATCATATTTGGGGGTCTTTGGTATAAATAATAATAAAACAAAACCCTGATGTGATCATATTAAACATGTCAGATGTACTATTCATTAGTTCAAGAGCAAAATTTTAAGTATGCAAATTTACTGTATTTATTTACTTATTTTATGCATGTATTAATTTATTTTTTGCCAGTCCTCCAGATTCAGCATGTAACTGATCTCACAGTCAACAGATGACAAGATTCAAATGTTTACTGCATGGAGCCTGAGGTTTTGCAACCATTTCCCCAGCCAGGAAATTTAATGAACTCCACTTCTATGGTCACATTTGATAAGAGCATTAATCCACTAATTAGCAGTTGGAATATTTGATTAGCTGCATCTTATTAACTGTTGGCTGATAAATACTGTGAGAAGATGGCTCACACACCACAAAGACCAACATACCATCACACTGAATGGCCAAGCCTATGACATGCGGCTGAACACTATGTAAAAGTGCTTGTGTCTCTCGTTTCTTGCAGCGATTCTAAAGACACATCTTCAGACCTTGCATTCTTTTTTCAAGCACTATCCAGTGTCGCACATTAAACACACATAAACATCTGTCCTACAGTTCGTTGTCCTTTAAAAATGCTTTGTAGACAAGCTAGATCTGTGTGTCCTTTGTAGCATCAATAGCTTGAAGCAAAATCTGTACTGTCCCAATGACAGTACATCCAAAAACATGATAAACAGGAAAACCTATAATGAAGAGCAACAGAAAAAGTCTCCTGTATTCCCAATTCTACCTCTGCAAGGACAGTCTGGCGCTTCTGACTCACAAACGTTTTCTCATTAAAAGAACCTGCTAGTTACTATTCAAACGCGAGTTTTGAGCAGTGAAGGATAACGTTAGTGCTTGTTTCTCCGATCACGAATGCAGGCATGGTGTTATGTTTACGAGGCGTGATACAACGCAATGCGTAAAAAGACAGAACTAAGTCATGATAATCAGTAATTATGTCCCCACTGGATGCAACAAATGCTTCGTTTGTAATGTGTTTTATTGTTTTGGTGTCATAGCACCAGGACGCAGCATCACATTACGGTAAGGGCCGTAACATTTCCTTTTTTAGAACGATGAGCTTTGCACAAATCGACCTGTTTCAGGAGGCGGGGCTTAGAGGAGAAACAAAAATGTACAGTATGTGAAAAATAATGTTTTTGCACCTTAAACCACATAAACACACTAAATAATGTTCTTCATAGGACCCCTTTAATAAAAACAAAGTACTGTTCTCTGCCAGCTTTTGAATCCCTTCTACTTAGTATTTTGCCAAATTTTCCTTTAGAAAGTAACCAAAGCACTTGTCACCAGAACTGAAAACAAGTCTAGCATCAAAACAAAGCTTTCTTTACAAACCAGTGGTTTTAAGATTGTTAGCAGATACTCAAGGGAACCATAACAACAAGCTTGCAGTTAGCGTTTCCTTTCACTTTTGAGCCAACATTGTGACCAAAATGCTCCAATAAAACTCTGGTGAGATGTTTATTGGCTCCACAGTGGTGCATTAATGTGCCCTTTCATGCGTTTGCTGTTTGAAACACTGGAAACACTCTCTGCTGCTATAGCTGGCTGGCTTCTCTACCGACACGATTGCTATTATTTATTAGTGTGCAGTAAACCAGTGAGGAAGAGTAGACCTGGCCAAGCATCTCTCTTCCTGTCTCATTCATAATAAATGGATGGAAGAGAATGCACTCAAATTTACACCCTCTGAAAGATCCATTGTTCTGGCAATGCATGAGAGGACAGCCCGTGAAATCAGGGTAAATGAGAATACTGCTTTAAATCTTGAAAATGTAATTGAATGGCATAGAAACTGTAGTGAGAGTGGCTTCATGCCAAAATTTAACTGTTCAAACAGATCTTTGGGGAAAAATGACCCTAAAAACACAGCAGATTTGCAGTCATTACAACAAAAGCTGTCTGTGCGTGTGAAAATTCATCTGGTAATCCTGTTATGATCTTTTATGTAGGTTAATTGTGGTGCCGTGGATTGATTAGCGAGACAGACAAGCGAATCAAATCGTCCTGATTTGTTTATAGGCCGTTAAGTGGAGCTCAAAGCATAGAGCAACACGACAGCACACGTCAGCAGAGTTCAGCATTTTCACAGCCACATGGGCTGATGATATCAAATATAGTTCACTCAGAGCCCGAAGTCAGACGGTCACAGTTGGGTAACCCAAACAATCCTGTCTAGGACAGCCCCCATAACTGCGTTCATGTGCAACAAGGGAATGTTTTGATTGTAATATTGCCTTTGGGTTTAAAACAGAACAGAACAGGGTTCGGGTTTTGTTTTCAAGCATTTGGAGGATGCTGTAGCACAGATCTGAAGGAGGTATCAGATGGAAAAAACAGTGAGGAGGCTTTGAAATATGTACTGCATAAACATGAGACTTTCACAATGCAAACTGATGCCAATACTTGATATTTTAAAAATAAAAAGCCTTAATTATATGTAATGTATTGCATTTACATTGCCGGATGCGGTTAAAGAAATATTCTGGGTTCAGTACATGATAAGTTCAATAAACAGCATTTGTGAAATAATGTTGATTGCTACCAAAATGTATTTTGAATTATTCCTGCTTTCCTTAAAAACAAATCTGGGATAAAGTGAAGCACAATGGAAGTAAATGGGGCCAATCCATTAAATATTTTAAAAGTATAGCTACAAGATTTTTGTGAAATCCAATTTAAAATGACAACATAATAACATTTAAAAGGACTGTAAAATTATTATGTCAACAGATTTAGAATCCAAATAATGCAATTTAACAATGTAATTTATTGTGTTCCATTGTCAATATCTTACAATGACCTTGATTTTTGCTTAAAAAAAACATGTTTGAATCATGTTTGAAAAATTAATTAACACAAGGCTATAAATGCAATCTATTGAGTATTTTGAACATATTCTTACAATAAAATATAATAAAATACTGCTCTTTGAGTACAGTATATAAAAACTCTAGCATGTAGTCTAGAATCAGTCTCTGAAAAGCACAAAGTCTGTAACCATCCACGCACCTGAGCGTGTTAACTCGTGCATGTTTTACCAAGTTAACTATGTTAAGGCCCCATGCATGAACACACACAAACATATATATCTTTATGTGTGATTCATGATCTGCTGAGGGTAATATAAGGAGTTGATCAAATAGGCAGGACTGTGAATGCGCACTGACCTGCTTCCTTATAAGTCCACATCCTCAGATAAAGTCAACCGACCGCACAAATTCACCTCTGAGCCATGTACACGAAGACTTCCACTCAGTCTAATCCACGTGCACTATAAGATTAAGACCTAGTTCTAAAATGACACTCACTTCCATTATAACAGTCAACAAAACTTATGAAGTACATAAGTTAGTGGCAAACAGCAAAAACATAAAACATACACGATTACGATTACGAACATAAAAGATTGAAAGAAGGTAGGAAGCACATCAGAAAAATCTGTCAAGTCAAGTCTTAAATCCATTTATCTATAATGTTCATAATGCTGCAGATTAGATTTACAAACCCCGTTGCAGAATAATTATGCAGTATTATTAATTTATTTAGATATACAGTATAGTTTATTCTATTTTCTTGTCAAAAAATCACAATACTTTTATAGACATTGATTCATTATCCACAAGTCAACAAGAGAGCGGACAGTCACCTCAAAAAAAAAAAGAAAAACCACTGAACGACTTATAGGCAAGTTTTTTTTTCTTTCTGTAATTGACCCAATACCTGCATTTAGAGCCCATACTGTTCTTAGAAGCCATACTGATGGATGATAAATGTATAATGTACATTATGGCCCTGTCCCAAATGGCTCACTTCATGTCTAGTTGTAGTCATGCCCATCTGCAAAGTCCTACAATAATGCAGCGTGTCTCATTAATGATTTTATGGTTCAAATGGTTGCTCACGAGCACCCCCTTTGAGGAAAAAATGCAGTGTCCATACTGGGACAACTACTCAAACTACTCAACACTCTATGGCAACGGTTCTCAATTCCAGTCCTCGCATACCCACCTGCTGTAAAACTGTAAAAGCTTTGTTTGTCCTTGGAACACAATTTAAGATATTTTGGATGAAAACCAGGAGGCTTGTGTCTGCCCCATTGACTGCCAAACAATTTTCACTGTCCAGGTCCAGAAAAGTATGAAAGACATCATCAAAATAATTCATCTGCCATCAGTGATTCAATCTGAATTTTATTAACCTATGAGAATACTTTTTGTACAGAACAAAAACTAAAATAATGACTTTATTTCACAAATTCGGCACCATTTTGGAGAGTATCGCAAATAGCGTACGCTTATCTGTGTAAGCTGCAACACACAGATGCACTGTTTTCATTCAAATCAGAGCATAAATACATGTATAAGATGTATCTTTGTGTCACACAACCCTTTAAAGTATCCCAGAAGTCCTTGAGCAGCTAATATATAAAGCACCTGCAAACCTTGACCATTGACCACAGGCCCAATTTTTTGACATATAGCAATAAATAAAGATTATATTTCATATTGATTGCACACTCTTCTTAACACAAGTCCTCTTTTTTATTTTGCATGTGAGTGTGACAGAGTTCACAAAGCAGGCGAACTGAGTGTAATAGACTTTAAAGAGCTGGTTTAAAAGCAGGCTTTGAGTGGCACAGAGATCAATGTAGATCTATAAGCCCAAAGGGCTCTTTTAGAAAAAATAACTCATCAGTTCATGTTCACATGACTGACTCTGTTTTAACACTCCAAAGGTGTCCTACATTAGACAGCATCAAATCGATCAGATGAGTGCTATACATTCTTGTCATTATAAATGTCTTTATTTTAATCTTTTATGATTAAAACAATTAGACACGAGAGCAGCATAACTGTTAATGTTCATTAACTATGATACACCACATGCGTAGGTGTACTGCAGCATCTGAAACAAATGTGTAAGACACGGAGCTCCGCCTCTATAACAGCAACATGTGTCTGATTCAAATTCAGATCAGAGCTCTGAGCAGCAAAACGTCCCTGAGCTGTCAGAGCCTGCCAGGAGTAATGATGCTGTATTTAAGTAAACCAAACACATTACCACTGCATTACAATGTGAAAAACTCACAAACCACTGATCTTACTACCCACATATTGTAGAAATCAGAGCTGCAGGACCCGAGGCAAATCACAGAGTCCATTTGCACATGTAGCCTACTTTCGTGAGATGGCTTTAATGAGAGTTTCTCCGAATGCTGGTGGCTCATGGCTAATCAAAATAAAGCACACAGGTCGACTTCACCAATGTGAAGGGGTGAAATGATTGTATGCCAGGCAACAACACAGATGGAGCAAAATAAAAAAAATTAAAAATCAGCTAAGCAAGCAGTAAATGTGCTTCAATTTCAAACATATGTGCATAATGTGCTGATATTTGCACAAACCACATTATGGGGCTAGAATGGACAAATGCAGCAGTTCTGTCATGAAACCAGAGCAATGTCTGCATCAGCATGGAGAGTTTAAAGAGAGAGCTCACCCATCATCAGAATAGTCCATCTGCCATCAGTGGTTCAATCTGAATTTTGTGAAGCTATGTGAATACTTTTTGTACAGAAAGAAAACTAAAATAATGACTTTATTCAACAAATTCGGCACCCTGTATGAGTATCTTTGTTCTGTTGAACACAAAAGAAAATATTTTACAGTTGTTGATAACCACTGACTTACATATTTTTTTTTCTATACTATAGAAGTCAATATTTATTTTAGATCCCTTAACCCTTTCCAATACCTAAACATAACTCCTACAAACAATGTCCTATAAATATATAGCACATTTACTGAGTGAATATGTCCTCCCTAATCTAAAGTGTTACCAGAAAGCTATGCTGAAAGTCAGAGTTTTACTGCCTCTGGTGTTCATTTCTTTTGGAAACTGCAATTATATGTACTTATTGGTACGTTTTTTATGTCTCCCTAAAAAGTGCACCAAGGTAGGTTTATGCCTTTGGACCAGGTAGATTTTAACCGAATAAGTATCTTTACTGATACTTTTGCTTTAAAATGTCTTAGCTGATCAATAAAACAAACATATACTGTATTACACTACCGTTCAAAAATAATACAATACTATAATACAGTACATAAGAAGAAATGTTTCTTGAGCACCAAAAGAGCAAATTAGAATGATTCCTAAAGGATCACATGACATTTCAGAATTACTTCAGTCTTAATTTAGTTTAATGGACAAAAAAGTTAAACTAAACTAACCTAAATTAAGACTGAAATAATGCTGAAATTTCTGTATTTCTGATTTTATTGTATTTTGGATTAAATTCATGGAACCTTGGTAAGCATAAAGTACCTCTTTTAAAAACATATAAAAATCTTACAATCAAGCTGTAATGATAAATGAATGAATGAAAGAACACTACAGCTTAAACTTATGCAGTAGTAGTAGTAGTATAGAAGCCTTTATTTGTCACATACACTGTTACATGCGGTGAGATGAGACCCCTCCGACCATACACAAGCATCACATTTGGGGGGGAAGACAGGTTTGTTTGAACTGACAGAGACTATATATTTAAATGGAAAACTGAAGCTAGCTAATCAGTTCGCCGCAGATAAGCACTCATGATGAAGAGTTATGCTAAGAGTGTCTGACCAAAGAAAGATAGCGTGTGAGTCACAGATAAGATCCTGACTGGAAAACATTCAGTCCAGTGGAGTCTGACATTCCCTGTGTATCAGAGAAGAGACAGCCGGCCCTGTGAGGAATCTTCACGTCACACCCAGTCAAAGAGTATTACACTCACTCCACGCCAGAGTCATCTGACAAATGTCTGCTGTGAACCTAACATTCAAAATAAGAGTCTGCTACAATAATGGGTCAGTTTATAATATTAGTTGGTTTTGGAAATATAACTGACTGGTTTTGTCACTTGAGACAATAATAAAATAGGCTATACACACACCTGTGAGTGTCAACTGATTCAACATCAACTGAATTATACAGTATTATATACTGTATTACACTACAGTTCAAAAATAAGTTTGTTTTATAGATCAGCTAGGACATTTTAAATCAAAAGTATCAGTAAAGATGCTTATTCGGGTAAAATCTACCTGGTCTCAAGGCATAAACGTACCTGGGTGCACTTTTTAG
>JAUMHE010000043.1:6009611-6042021 GCA_032359235.1 Enteromius mattozi
AAGTTGAAATGACACGGTTGCATCAACAAATGCCTTTTTATATCAGTTTTGCATTTGTTAACACTATCGGGTAGGTTAAGGGTTGGATTTGGTGCAGGGCTTATTTCCAACATGATAGAGAATTAACTTTTAGCAACAGTCCTCAGATTTTTTACTTAATAAAAACACCGCAATATGTACCTATATAAATGTAATAAAATGTGCCAGGGTTCACATATTGTGTTTTAGCACCACTCAGTGGACATTTCTCTTTGAAACTGCAGCTAAACATGTAGAAAGACAAATACAAACGATGTTGCACAAAACGTGCACAGGGGTACATATTTTTATGAGACCAGGTTGGTTAAAATGTATACATTGTTTTTATTATTAATCCAAAAAACATTTACAATAATAAGAAATGTTTCTTGAGCACAAAATTGGTACATTAAAATGATTTTTGAAGAATCATGTGACACTGAAGACTGGAGTAATGGCTGCTGCAATTTGCCATCATAAGAATGAAGTGAATTTTAAAAAAGCCTGTCAAACAAACTGATGCCAAACCTTTGTTCCAAACTATGTTCCAAAGAACGTTCCTCTTATTCTGTATCAGACACAATACACATGCTAATTTAGTTCATATAAAATAAGCTCTGAAAGTGACTCAAACTAATTCCCTGAGAGGAAGCAGCCATTCAGGCCTGTGCTAGGGTTAGAAAGGAGCAGCCTGTGCCTAGCACAGCTCAGCCGGGCGGTCTTGCTGGTGCCTGTCTGAGAACAGACTTGAGGAACTGATAAGCTGTACTCACTACAAACAGGCGCACATCATTTACTGACAAATTAAGGCTGCATGATATTCCTCACTTTAAGCTGAAAAGCTCTGTGGCAAGATTACTGATGTGCCAGGCCAGTTTGATGGACTCCAGGCAGAGAGACGATGGCTGAGGAATTCTGGGTAAAGTGTTGCTCAGACAGTAAACAGAGGGCTGAGGTGAACATGGAGGGTGAAGAGCCTTCATCTGGTTTTATCTTCTCACTGTTTATTATAAAAAGTATCAAGCTTAAGGTTGACTGATTAACTGGTAATTTGCACGATTGCTATTCTGTCAAACAAGGTACAAGGTACAAATTCTATAGAATCTGCATAAATCTGGTAACTGTGAAAACAATTAAAATGGTTAAAAAGTATTGACATGGATCAAAATTCATTTAATTAAAATATGCGATTGTCATACATATAATCATTAATATATAATCCTGTTCACCGTGTATTCTTGTTTCATTTATGCATGACTGACAATATCCATCACATTATGTTTATTAGTTTATGTTAATACTGTATAATATTGATGACTGAAAATTTTATATGCAATTAATATAATTAATCTTTATCTCCTAAATAATCTGGATCTCCTAAATATTTTTTTAGTGTGTAATCACTTGATAACTGATACATAGTTGATACATAGATTTTATAGATATTTGCATATACAGTCAAAGATTACACACATGGATTAAAAGCAACAGAAGCCCTGATTTCTTTTCAAGTACAATAAAATGGTTCAAATTGTATTTAATTAATTTGCACGTGTATTCCTAGAATATTAGCCATTTATTAGTAGTAATAGTAGTAAAGCTACATTCATTCTACATCCCCAATCTTACCCAATACCTAAACTTAACAACTACCTTACTAAGTATTAATTAGCAGCAAATTAAGAATTTTTTGAGGGAAAAGTCGTAGTTAATAGTAAACAAGTGTTACCCTGAAAAAATGACCAGTTTAGCAAATATACAATAATAATATGCAAACTACTAAACTTAATGGAACTAAGCGCCAATCCTGTTTTTGCATTTTTCTTTTGTTCTTATTCTTTATTTATCTTTTAATCTTATTTCCTTTCTTTTCTCACCCTCAACCATCGAAACTTCAGCCTTTATCCTTATTTGACTTCCTGGCAGACTGATGTCAATGCCACAGAAGTCTGGGACAGTAATCTGCGTGGACTGCAGATTATTACTAACCCTAAAAACAGGATCAAAGTTTATTAAATGACCCAAGCAGAGGGAGGAGTGGTCTGGAATCTCTCCATGAACTCGCAGAAAATGAAAATATGCCACAGTGATTTCACAGCAGTGATGATGTCTCCCTCTGTGCTGTGGCTATGAGGGACAGAATTAAGGTGGAAACATGACATCCTGACCGCAGTGAAATTAAGGATTTTCACACCTGTGTCATCCAATAAAATCTGCTACTCTAAAACAGCTAGAGTTTTCAGAATTGCTATAATAATACGGTAGAACATAGCCATAAAAAGTTGCCATTGAGCCATCTGGTTCAACAAAGTGTGATCTGTTTGAGAGCCGAGCTGAGGCGTTTACACAATGGCGAGAATTCCTCCGGTCAGTGCTGCAGTACTCCGGGGCCGTGTGGGCCTCTGCTCATTGTGACTGTGGATGTAGCATCACACTGCAGTGCCATTTCACCAATAGACTGAGCAAAATAACTCAAAGAGCGAAGCAACTAAGTCACTGTGGATACTGCAAACAAACACTGTGTATAGTAACAGTGATGACACAAAGCTGATACACAGTTCAGCACGGTGCCATAGGAAATGGAGGGAACACTTTACTTAAAGCCTTCGTGTATAATGCATTATAAATGTATTCATAATGTACTTCATAATGCATTAGATGGTTTCATATCTGTGTCCAAAGTTAAAATCCATTATAATATTTGAAGGTTTCTTTGTCATGTTTTAATGCATTACACTTTATAAAGGTGTAACAATGAATAGATATATAGATATACATATAGATGTATAGATATATATATAGATATATTATAATATATTATAACAGTGGTTACGGTTACTCATAGGATCATACAGCGTATAATATGGTGCATAATGAATGCATTATAGTGCATTAAATACAAAGTGTTACCCAAATCGCTTTTAAATTATTCCGAAAAATATGATTTGCAGTTATGAGTTATGCTATAGAGTTATGAGTGGGTTTTACTGTGTTGCTATGTGGTTGCTAGGGTGCGTTTTTCTGTGGCTCGAGTCCCCCCTTAGCACAAGTATATGGGATTTTCTCATGATTTATTTCCTGCCAAGTGACAATCATACGTCTGAATTCTTTGAATTCTTCACCTCTTTTTCAACAGGTCACATAATTTGAGTTATTATTCTTGTGAGCAGCATAATAGGAATAAGCAAAGCGATAAATATGGGCTTTCTTTATAGTGATGATTATTATTTGAACAAGAATCATGCATTTAAACCTTGCCTCAAAAGAACAATATACTGTAACCATCTTAAGAACTCCAGTGTTCTACGTTGTACTGCAAAGAACCATTGAAGGACCTTAATTTTTAAGCGAAATTCTGAAATCTTGTATATATATGTGGAAGTATATAGAGAAAGAGCATTCTGTCATACTGTAAAGCTGTACTGCTGTGGTTTATGTATAAAGGTGTGAATGAAACACCATCTGTCTTAGCGCCGTCAGTTGTGATAGGGCCTGAGGGGCTGCAGACCCCCGTACCGTTTACATGTTAAACAGATTAGCAAAGCAACTGTTGGATTATGAAAAGCAAAGGCGTAGCGTTATTCATTTGGTTGAATTAAACATTGAATGGCATGTCATTCGGTTTCTTGAGGAATGATCATTTATGAGGATTAAGCAATAAGTGTTCATTTAGAAACGAACTTCAGACTCGTTCTCGATCACTTGACCGGGCTCACACTGGGCGGTCACAAGATTCTGAAATCAAGACAAAATAGCCCGCAGGGAAAATACGGACAGAAACACAGCTGCTTCTCTTCCAGCGTGGAAACTCAAGACTTTAATGAAAGTGCTTTTGAGAAGAACTGAGACTTTCTATTTCTGGCTCTGAGACAAGTGAGAAGTGGACGTGCATTTCACACAACAAATGAAAGCAGAAGAGAAGAGGGTTTGCAGAAGCACAAAATGTTGATGGGTGGCGGTGGTGACACATCCTGTGAGACTATTTCTACTGCGCATCACAGTTTCTATACCGTATCTATACTTGCAGCCGTCCCTGACAGGTGTAAAGGCAAGAAAAGCCGTTCACGGTATTAGATGTGTGAAGGTGCATGCATTAACTTGATGCATGCAGAAAGTATGCTACATGCAGTATTGTTCAAAAGCTTGGGCTCAGCAAGATGATGTTCTTGAAAGATATCTCGCATTCTGTATGCTATAACAAAAATATAGTAAAAGCAAAGAATCTAACATTTTTACAGTTGTCTCACCTTCTCTTCATTTTAGATTTAGAACTTACTAATTTAATTATTTTAGAATACTTGTGTTCTGTTTAGTACAAGGGTTAAATGGTTGATTTATTAGACTTCCAAAAAATCAAATTATGGCAAATCTTGTTAGCCCATTTAGCAGAAGTGTCTCTAAATTTAACAGCCAAATTGTTTAAAATACAATAGTGTTCATGATTATGACTGCACATACAAAACATGGAAAGACTTCATCAGTGATGAAGAATAAGGGGCAAAACCCAAAAGTGAATGACAGGGCTACACTAAGAATGATTGTGTTCGAACAACACAGAACAACATTAAAAAAATGAGCAAACCTCAAGACCTTCAAGACCATGACTCCCCAAAAAATGACCACAGATAACTTCACAAAAACAACATCCATAAAAGAGCAGCTAACGCTAAAACTTTTATCACAGAAACCAGTGATAAAATGTGAAATATATTGTGTCATGATAATAAACCCGAGAGATATGGAGCACCTAGATGAACTTCAACATTCGCCTTCTCCAGCTCAATCACCTGACTTGAATATTGTCAACAACTGTGGGCAGTTTTGGAAAGAAAAGTAAGTAGCTAGCTCCCTCCTCCAATATCTCTAAGCAACTGGCAGATGTTCTGATAAACCACATTCAACCTGGGGACTATTCAAAGGTTCTATGAATCTATTCTAAGACAGTTGCAAACTATATTAAAGGCAAATGGTACAAAATATCTCAATAGTGAAATACTGCCTGTTTCAAAGCGTTTATATTATTTTGTGTCTTTGTTGGGATTTTATTATATTATGAATTCAAATGCAATGTCTAAATACCTTTTAAGGTCACTGCATTATAACGAGAAAAAAAAATTAATAGCATGTTTTGATAACACTTTTTTAAACACATATTGTTTCTAATTTTCTGCTTATTAACAGTTAGAAAGGCAGTTGTTAAGTTTGGGTATTGGGTAGGATTGGTCATATATGTGCTTTATGAGTAGGCCTACTAATATAATAATAGGCATTCTAATAATTAGTTTACTAGTTAACAACTAGTTAATAGTGATAATTGGTCACTAAAGTGTTACCACTCTTAAAAGTAAACTAGACACAGACTGTCACAGTTTTCTGAGGTTTCCTGCACCAGCTAAGCAAAAACGGAAAAGCTAATGGATAGCTTTCTCTAGATATTGCAGTACATACTGTAGACCTCCCAGTCAGTAATTACACTAAAAACAGTTCTTGTTCCTCAACACTAGGGTAGAGAGTCTCTCAGTTTAGTGAATGAGTTCTGCAGGTCAAGTCTGGCTTGAACCCAAACAATCTCTGTCTGTCTAGAGATACCAAGAAAGAGCCTTGGGATCTGTGCGTAAACAAACTCTCATCAAACACTTCTAATGTTCAAACCTAACAAACGTTCCAGCTCAACACATTTCTCACGTGTCACTCCGGTTTTTGTTCTTCTTACTGTTCTGCGATCAGCTATATGAGCGCTGTAATGAGGTCAGCGGACCGTGACGAGGTGACAGCGCTGTTTGAAATGTCTGTAGCTATTGCCCCCGGCTCACAGTGCACCATTTATTTCCCTCCATCACAGGAAAAGTCACATCCCATCTCTCTTAGGACAAAGCAGAAAATGAGAAAAACATCCAAATTGCAGCTGACGTGGGTAGCGGTGGCCGTTTGTGACATCAGTGCTACCTTGGCTGACGGTCATTGGCTTGTCTGTCACCATGCCAACCCTGAGAGAAGATAATGAGACCAAAATACTGCTCAAACTGGCATCTCATCTTATTTCACATCACTCATTTTACTATACAACTATGGGTAGCACAGAGAGAGAATTGCTTTATTCTTAGAAAGGAAACCTGAAGAATTTGCGCAAATCGATATATCGGCTCTGTTCACTCAAAGGCAAAAGGGGCAGTGTTGCTTTCCCCTCAAATATTTTGAACACAGCCTGTGCTTTCACTCACGCTGTGCCGAATACAACGCTGCATTTTCACACAAACGCTGACATGACACTGCCACACTGTTTAATATCACATAGGTGCCGAAAAACGCATTCTAATTTCGCACATTAATATCCTGCGAGGGAATACATGTAGTTCCTAAACGCAGGAAAAGCTGTCGCTCCCAAGCAATCCATCTATATCTACGATACACATTGGCTCACTTGACAGAGGCTTCCACAACATTACCACTTAACCAATTACGAGCCAGCAGGAACATAGATCAATAGATGACATCCGTGACACTAATGCAATAACCTAAGCAAGATGCAGACGGTAAAGAGAGTGGCATCTTCATTCAATGGCAAGGCATCTCGATTCCCACATCGCCACCTCGATTTCCGACTCGTGCAGATTCTATACATGTCGACTGGGCAGAAGGCAAACTCCTGTTGCTTTGCCACGCGAATCGCATGAGCGACATGTTTACATTTGCATAGAAACAGTGGCTCTTTCAGCTACCTCTTTTTGCCCATCAAGGGCTCAAAACAATGCCATCACATTGAGCAAAAGCCTGCAATACAATGAACAAGAGCTGTCACAAGAACCTCACAGAGGCAGAACGTCACCCCCTGCATGAGTGTCAACTGACGTCAAGCTCAAACCGCTGCTCCAAAGGTGAGAGAGGGTCTTACCGTTGGTGGAGTGAAGGCTCTCCAGGCTCCAGTAATGGGACATGACCCCTCGCACTGCTCTAACCCCTCCGGCCAGTCCCAGAGCGGGGCTACAGTCTGAGTCAGAGCCAGGTGACTGCTCTGAGCTGCCACCACTGCAGCCACCTCCTGCCAGCAGGACGCCCACCTCACCGGCACTGTGCTGGGTGCGCATGTGGACGCACAGAGAGAGGAAGAAGGGTGGTGCCGCTTCGGCAGGTGTCGGGTCCAAAGCACGTCTCCGAGGCTCGAGTGTGTGGCGTAGCCTCAGCCTCCCTCTGTCATTCCTCACTCGCTCTCCTGCTCTTTTACTTTCACTCTTGGATGCACAGTCTCAAAGAGCTCACAGCTCAACACAGAAGACGCCCAGACACACAATCAGCCTTCTCTCTCTCTCTCTCTCTCTCTCTCTCTCGAGCACAAGCATACAGTCACAGGCTGGCATCACTGGGGATCCTTTAAGGGGAGGAGGACTCATATGACTCACATGGCTCGATGCAAAATGCTCGGTCTGGCGCTGAAAAGAACCGCCTTCCCCCTCCCTTCCAGTCCCCCCTTGAGCCCCCCTCCTCCACTGTTAAAGCCAAGCTGTTAGTAAACCAAAAGACAGCGCCTGGAGAGAGCACTAGCGATGTTGAGGGTGGCAAACACCTTCTAAGAATTTAACCCATAATTAGCTTAGATTACACTAATGATGTGGCCAAAAATGTTCACAATTTATCACAACAAAAGCCAAAGAATGTTCACGCAGTGCTCTGATGTAATACCAAAGGATGTGATTTCCAGAGAAATGGACAGGATCTCTGGAAACTAAGAATAGAAAGGAATGTGATTTTCTCATCAGACTCGAACTCGAGAATCTTGACTTGTGCGAACTCTTGCAGCTGTGACCACACTTTACATAACATGGGAGCTGGATCCGGAACAAAGATAAAACACAGTGGAACATTCCTTACATTCTTGAATGTGACAGGTCAGACAGGTCAATGGTTAAGATCAGGGGTTTTCAAACTCGGGTTGGGGGATCCCCAGGGGGCCCCAAGTGGGTCTATGGAAAAGTTCAATAAAAAAAAAAAAACAGTGCAAAAAATGTGGAAAATAGTAATAATATTATAATTATTATCATTAGTAGTAAGAGTATTAAAGTAAAAAATAAATCATTATTATAAAAATAAATATAAAAATGCAAAACTTGCTGGCTAGTCCAGCTCAATACCAGAATATGAAAAATAATAATAATGACTACTATTTATTTATTTATTTATTTAGATGGTTAATTATTTAAGGTACCCTCACAAATATTATTATTATTATTAATACTACTAGAAGTAGCAGCAGTAACATTTTATTAGTTTATTATTATTATTATTATTTCCATTGTTACATTTAAATATTTATAATAATAATAATTATTATTATTATTATTATTAAATACAGTAGTAGCAACAGTAAAAAAATGCACTATTATTATGTATTATGTGTGTATTATGATTTTAATCATTTTATTTATTATGTTATAAATTATATTATTATTATTAATTATAATAATAATAAAAATACAATTTTAATATTGACAAAAACCATTGTAAATAACAACAACAACATAATGACAACTATTTTTCTCTTACAAACTGATAGTATTCACTTATAAAAGAAGCAGACACATACAGTAGCTGTATTTATAGAAAATGGCTCTCTTCCAAAGGGCTCTTTACATTTGGAGATCAAAATGTAACATCAAACCTCCAGTTTAAATCACACATACTTAAAAAATCCAATTGGACTATTAGCCAACAGACTAAAATAGCATAGAATAATCACCATAATCACCAGAAAAAAATATGTTCAACCCAACAATCACAGACACAAACAGATTAAACAAAGAGTTTTGGCTGTCCCTTCAATGCTTCACAGCATTGTCCAGCTCAAATTTTGGTTCAGAAGGAGTAAACTTACCCAGCGGGGCGACCTGTCCATGTGCTGGTGTGCTGAGATTCGATTCTGTGGAGAGAAGCATGTATCAGTGTTAGTTTCTCTCTCATGAAGAACTAAAACTACAAACTAATCCTCAAGTTCTACATTAGCATAACCTCAATAGGAGTGCAGCATTGGCTTATCATGCAGCGTACAAGAAAGGTCGTAGAGTAGGCATGATGTCAGGAAGGGGTAAAATGAGGTCATTGTGTCTTTCTCCTCATAGGAATCCATATTACATAAAGCTAGGCATTTATAAAATACAGAGCCTGTCACAGCAATAACACATCAATAGTGAGAGGAATATAAATATAAATCAAACAGAACAACAGTAAAAAAGATCAAGAAGTCTCAGTTCAGATCAGAGATTCAGGAGGAAAAAAATGCACACTTTAATATATAACAGGCTCAGATTTAGCCAAGGTTTTATGTTGATCATAGAAACATAATGCTCATAACAGCAGGCAAACAAAAAAGCCAACTCAAGGTCAGCCAAAGCCCATTTCATAGTAGCTTACACTTCTTTTGAGACACTACTCAATTTCCTAAATCAAAGGCTCCTTTTAAAAGTGTGCATATGTGAGCGTATGTAAGGGTGGGGGTTATAAACCCATGCCAGGTCTACCTCTACACTCGGAGAGCGAGCGAGAGAAGGCCTGGCGCCAGTGAGTGGGTGAGAAATAATCAGCAGGATTGTTTGGCAGAAAGCGAGAGGATCAGCACTGGGGGACTTTGAGCTCCACGCTCCATGCATTACTGCACAAAGATAGCCTCTGTGCTCCCGCTACGAGCACACACGACTGAATAAAGCTTCTTCTTAAGAAATCGTACGCTGTAGGTGGAATTCATCACTCATCACAGATGTACTGTTTGTTTGTGACTGCAGCTGGGCAAGGAGCTCCTCAGGTTTATGTCCAGGTATCTTAGCGCAAATGGGTTAGTGTTTGATGATGAAAGACTGCAAATTTACATCAAAGACGTCTGCGAGTCTCTGGGCTCCGACTGTCACAAACAGAGCTATAAATAACTCACAGAGGGTTATCAAAGGTTGCAGAATGAAGGAAACCATTGCCCCCTGGAGGACGATAAAGTACACCAAGACTTAAGGAAAGATCAATGTACTTCGTGCAATAATAAAGGGTTGTGGTGCAGTGTATAGATGGTTTAAATGCCAGTGTTCCATACCTGAAAATGAGGCACGGTGCGGCCAACCCAAAAAGTCAAGTCCAACAGGTGTGCTCTGGGAGAAGAAGTGGTCTTTGAGAGGAACGGAGGGGAACTGCTCCGGAGAAGTGAGGGATAGTCTAGCGCGCACCTACGGATGAGACAAACGTATATATTATTAATAATAATGAGTAAAAAATATTTTCTATGTATATTTTTTTACTCTACTTCATACTATTTACTACAGTATAATATGAAAAGTACTGACAAAACAGTGACAAACAGTATACATTACTATAATATTCTATTAATATTGTTAATTATAAACATTGCGCTGGGCAACGATTAATAGCATCCAAAATAAACGTTTTTGTGTACATAATACAAATGTGCACTAAAAAAATATTTATCTGTATATCTATGAAAGCATTGGGAAAACAGTGGTAAAATTATTATTATTAAATATAATTTTATAGTCAATATTCTGAATGTACTGAGAAATACTGTGTAAATGAACGCAACTGTCTAAATCATTTTAAATGACGCAAATTCATAAGCTCATTTGATATTTCCAAAAGACATCATAAATGGTAAAAGTGTTCAGCCAGATGTTTGTGCATTCAGGAAAATTAGAAACGGAAATCCTAAAGGCACTACAAGGTAATGAATCCAGGTGCACAAAACAGGAAGAAAGCAGGAAAAGAGAAGAAAAGGTGCAGTGGGAGATGCTGATGGTCAAGTTGTTCTCTCTTTTTGACGAGTTCCTTACTTTCTTGTGCTTCTGAGATGTCGGTGCGCTAAGCTGACGCAAACTTTGCCGTGCGTTAAGCTTCTTTTTATGGATGTTCTCCACATTGGTCAATGTTTCATATGAGCATGAACGCCGATGTGTTTCGGTCGAATTGCTCTTCCTCTCCAGGTCAAGCGCCACCTCCCTGATGCCCTGAAGAGACACGGTCCAACCGTAGAGGTCTGAGATGGGTCTGGGTGCAGCTTTACCCTGCTCTCTGGACTTCACCCGAAGCACACATGCACTTCCCTGTTGTCTTCTCTCTTCTGACTGGATGGCTGGCTCAGTACTGTGCTGTACATGCTTTGAGGTCAAATTTAGGTGGTTACTGTACAGTACATGTACATGTTTTTTTTTCGATGGATGTCCACTTAAGGATGAAGTTTGTCATATGTTGACTTTTAATGATGTTAAGAATTTAAAAGTCAACATTTACACTGCACTGTATTTTCTATATTTTTTAGTTAGTAAAATATTAAACTGTTTAATATATGCCTAGTACATGTGTATTGTGTCTGCACTTTCAGATTAGTACATAACAAATGTTTGGGGACAGTAAGATTTATTTAGAAAAAAATAGTACTTTTATTCAGCAAAGATGCATTAAATTTATTTAAATTATATTAAAAAACATTTATAATGTTACAAATAATTTCTATTTCATATAAATGGTGTTTTTGTTTTTTTTGCAAAGAATCCTGAAAATGTATCACATGTTCTACAAAAATATTAAGCAGCCAAACTGTTTTCTACACTGAGGATAAGAACACCAAAAAAGCACAAAATCTGCATATTAGAAAAATTACTGAAGGATCGTCTGACATTAAAGACTGGAGTAATGGATGCAGCAAACTAAGCTTAAAATACAAAACAGTTTTAAATTGTAACTATCTGTCACAATATTACTGTTTGTGTTGTATTTTTGATCAAATAAATGCAGTCTCGGTGAGCATAAGAGATTTCTTTTGAACACATTTGAAATTTTAATATCTTACCAACCCCAAACTAATCTAAAAAACTGCTAATGCAAAACACACTCATATAATCTGTAAAAACAGACCTTGAAATCTTTTACAGTGTATTTTTGCACTGTAGGTCACACAAAGTTATCATAAATGTTGTTAGCCACTAGATGGCACTATCTTAGAGAAGTATTGTGACTTAAACATGTAACAACCCTCCTAACTTGCTGGCTAGCCCAGCTCAATACCAGACAGCAGGAATGTATTTTGAACAATGCACCATAACAATTCACTGTTGCTTTGAAGCAAAAAGAGACCTGTGATAAAATCAAACTGAAGGATAATTACTACATACAAACAGCAAAACATTATACAAAGTAAAGCAATCCTGTCCAAAATGTCCAAAGGACACTTTTAAGCACTTCCTAACATAATAAACTTCATAAATGGCTTTGACTCACCTCTGGTTTGATGATCAGGGATGCTGAATTCAGGCTACTTTGAGACTGGCTGTCTGAACTGCTGTCCTCTATTAAGGACTCCGAATCAAAAGAGTGTGTTGTTGTGAGTTGTGCTGTCCTTGGTTTGAGAGACGTTGGTCTCTGAGGTGGATCAGAGAGACCATCGGTGCTCACTCCCTGACCAAGCGAGCAGAGAGAAGATGCAACGGATCTCGAGGGGTAACGGAAGCTCCTCCGTTGTGTCCAGCCTAGACCAGGACTGTGAGGTTTAGGGCTCATGGGCCTTGTCGGCGTATCAGTGGTCTCAAAACAGCTTAAAGATCTGGTCCAGGTAGGAGACATCTGGTTTGCGAATGCAAAAACAGTGGGGTGTAGAGGTGATTGCGACCTATCCTCTACACTGGACTGGAAGTGATCTTCTGAGATCTGGTCAGAATCTAAGTAATGAGCACAAGGCAGCTCACTTCCTTCCAGATATTTACTATCTTCAGATTGTTCCTGAGGACCAGATTTCAAACTCTGTGAATCAGAATGGCACGTGTTCCTCAAACTCTTTTGGGAAGCTGGTGAGCTGTTAAGCCTGGACCTGTTCTGAGGAGCACAGAAGGCACAATCGATATCGCTCTGATGTATGGACTTGTCACAGACCATCCCAGGAACCGATAGAGTTCTCTTACAAAGTTCTGCTTCCTTAGAACGTTTCGACTTCCTCCAGGACTGCTTGGTTTTTACCTCCTCGTTCTCTGACTGTGCAATCTGCTCCTGGTTGTCCTTCTCAGGATATCTAGACTCAAACAGGCTGGAAAAAGACTTGTGAGCCATTGCGAGCTTCATGCGCAAGTTTAAGTTATCGGTACTCTTGCTTCTTTTTTGTTGCAATCCGTCTGTTGTTGGTGAAGATCTAAAATTCAGTGCATCTCCATCTTTGTGCTGCTGATACATATTTTGGGATAATGTATATTTCTCTCTATTCTGCATGTTTAAAGCAAAAGCTTTTTCATAAATATCATCGTTGGAGTGGTCAGCAAACTTTGTAATGTCTATAAGATGATCTGTACTTTGAGAAATAGAGGTCTTGTAGAGTGAAGGGTTTCGTGTGGGTGACTTATTGTACTTCACCTCACCCCGTTCATCTTCATCCTCATTGGAGCCCTTAATTTCTGGATCAACCTTGCTATTCCCTTTGTGTTCTCGTTTAATCTTACGGAACGAGGGCATTCGAGAAAAAACAGAAAACACAGAGCCCTTCCCTGATTGGGTTCTCTTATTTCTTGCAGAACTACGAACACTAGATGTTGACTGAGTGCTGTCCTCCATCTCTTCGCTGTTGGTACTGGAGTCAAGGTCTTGCGAGACAAAACTAGAAACACTATAACCATCACTGCTATCGAATCCATTTGATAAAGAGCCCATTGTTTCTCCAGCATTTGGTTCATTCATGACAGCGGCTTTTGTACACATGGCAGAAACGTCCTCATGTGGGCGGTTTGTGACGTTATCACAAGAGCTCCATTCCTCACAGAATTCACCTTCTGATAACGGACTTCCTCCCTGTGGCTCCCCCAGCCCATTTTCCATCACAAAAGAGCTCTCCGGTGAACGGTCCGACTCCAGAATGGCCTCTAAATTAGTAATGGGTAAAATACGGCAACATGTAACAAATGCGCCCTCGGCGTCCGAGTTGCGCAGTTGCAAAGATTGCTTACAAAGTGGATCAGAAGTTAAACATATTGAATCAGTGCTTTCGGGAGAGTTTGCCATGAATGTTTCAAGCTTTCTCTCCATGTTTTCTAATGCATAAGTAGCATCGACCTTGAGAGAGCCATTCAGTGGTAATATGCTTTTCTCTTGGACGAGCTCTGGATGTTTGTGTGCAAGCAAATGGCCAATATGCGAAAATTCACAGTTTGTGGAGTCTGCATTAACCTCTCCATGTGTGCTGCATTGGTCATCTGTGTGTGAGGGACTCAAGGTTTGCAACACTGCAGTTCTGCTCTGACTGATGCCGTCTGTGCCCTTGAACTGAAATCCTCCCGCTGTCTGCTCTGCTTCCACTGCAGACGAGTGCAGCTGGCACTCCTTTCTATCACAGCAATCACAGAGCTGCTTTACTATAACATTTCTATGGAATCTGTTGAATTCTGAAGGTTCAGCAACATTATCTTTGCTGTCAGTTGCAGTCCTTATTTCAGGAGGGACATTGTCTTTGCAAACACCAACTTTTGGGACTAAAGATCCAGCATTGATACTAAACCTGCTGTATTTTTGCAAAGAACTGGGCAAAGAGATCTGCTCACCTGAGGTACAATCTTCCAAAGTAATGGCTTTAATATTATTATTCGTGTCTGAGCCGTATTCATTGTTTCTACTGTTCAGCTGGGAATAATCAAAAGGAGATTGTGCATTTGTGAAAGGATCAGTACAAACACTAGACAAAATATCAACATCCGGCTCAATTGTTCCAACTGACTCGTTTTGCCTTGCTTGTTTGTCAGACAGGGTGTCGGGTCGGTGAAATTGTTTGGAGGTCTCTGTATATTCTATAACGCTATGTGTTACTTGTTTAAAGTTCGTATGAAGGCCATCACTGAGCTCAAAGCAAACATCTGTGGGACTGACTTGAGATTTGTCATATGAAATCTCAAACAGACTAGCCAGAGATTCGACAGGGCTGTCTACAGGGCATCTATCGGCTTCAGCTGTCTTCATGTCAGGACATGTGATGCTCAATGTCTTGGGCCTGGTGTATTCTATGCATCCCGAACTATCAGAGTAAATAACTGACTGCTCTATCGAGGGAACTATTGTACATTCTTTTTGGTTCCCTTTAATAATTTTGTTATTTTGCTGTGTTTCTTTTAAAACGTCACCATCATTGGTGTCAAAGTTTTTCGTATTAACATACACTTGTGCTTCAGTGAATTCGTCCTGTGTGTTACAGTCAATTCTGCTATTAGGGCACTGACGGGTTTCATAAAAATTTGCCTCAGGCTCATGATATCCTGAAACAATGTCCTCTAAGCATCGACTGTCCATGTGATAACTACTAACTGAGTAATCCTTTTTTTCAGTGTGCATTTGTAATACTGGGAAATTTTGTTGACTGTAATGAGGTCTGGCCTCCAGATCCGACTGTTCTGAGGTCCGGAAATTGATAACTTGCTGATGCAGTGAATCTGACACTCCAGCAGAAGTTGCATTAGGCACATTTGAGAAAGCTCTCTCAGCTGCAAAATACTCGCATTCAGAAACAACAGGTAGGGTGTCATTTAAGTTCTGCTTTTTTAAATTTAGACTGTTATTCTTTTCAAAGTTCAAATCGAGTTCTTTGTCAGTATCCTTTGATGAAAGCCTTCCAGATGTTTTCAAGGATTGACTGAGTTCACAGTTCATGCATACATCCACAGAGTCTTGTTTGAATTGTCCCTTTTCATAAAAAGACGCTGTGTTTGAGTCTGAGCCGGTCACAGTCCACTGGGTTTTCACAGAATTTGCCTTAATGAAATCAACCTGTGATTGGCTGCGTTCCACTGGAGCTTGTGATTGGTTGTGCTCTATGGTGTTCTGTGATTGGTTTTGTTCTGCTAAATTCTGTGATTTCCTGTGTTGTATGGAATTCTGTGATTGGCTATATTCTATAGAATTCTGTAACTGAATGTGTTCTAATTTAGTATGTGACTGACTGTTTTCTTCTGTATCCTGTGATTGGCTGCATTCTACAGAATCATTTGATTGGCTAAGTTCTACGGAGTCCTGTGATTGGGTGTGTTGTAGAGAGGGCAGTGATAGACTATGTTCTACTGGGGTCTGTGATTGGCTGTGTTTGATGACATTTTGGGATGGCATGTCTTCTAAACTCTGGCTGTGTTCTCTTGAATACAGTAGTTGGCTGCATTCTACAGAATCATTTGACTGACTATGTTCTACTGAGTCTTGTGATTGGCTGTCTTCTACTGAATTTTGTGATTGCCAACATTTTCCTGAATCCTGTGACTGACTGTGTTCTACTGAGTCTCGTGATTGCCTGTGTTCTACTAAATTCTGTGATTGGCTGCATTCTACAGAATCCAGCGATTGGCTGTGTTCAACAAAATCTAGTGATGGCCTGTCTTCTGTTGAGGCCTGTGATTTGCTGTGTTCTGCTGAATTCTGTGATTGGCTGCATTCTACAGAACCCTGTGATTGGTTATGTACTGTTGACGGCTGTGATTGGCTGTGCTCTACTGAGGATTGTGATTGGCTGTGCTCTACTGAGGATTGTGTTTGGCTGTGCTCTACTGAGGGCTGTGACTGGCTGTGTTTTGTTGACTCCTCAAATTCCTGTTCAATAGACTTCTCAACTGATACAGACTCGTATACAGAAATACAACGTGATACATATGAGATGTTCTTATTTTGATCAACACCCAGCTCGTGACATTCATTAGTTTTACTATTCGTAACAGACGTATTCAAAATCAACTGTCTTTCAGGGTTACTGCTGTCAGTATCATTTTGCTGTAACTTCTTCTCACTTGAGGTTATGATCTGTATTCGCGGCTCATTGTGCCCTGACTGAGTGTCTGTGATATTTTTGTTAGTTTGATCCCATTTCGATCTTTCCTCAAAGGTGTCAGCAAACTGTGACTTGGCTCCATCACAGACTGTTAAGGTCAATAATGAGTCATTAGCACATGGCTCAGTGAGTGTTTGTGGTTCTACAGCGTTTTCTAATGCCAGTAGGGGTGTTACTACGTAGAATTTGTCATTCCTTGAAGAACAATCAACTCCAGGTCCTGCTGGAAAACTGCTGAAAACCTCCTCACATTCCAGAGCACCCTTAGCTTGACACATTCCAGTGCCATCAACTCCCATGCGCACCATCCCCATATTTTCAGCCTGCTTTTGCAATTGTTCTCTATCCACAGTTCTACTGAGACTGTCAGGTTTTGATGAAGAGGGATCTCTCCTTCTAACCGAAGATTGATGTGAGTCCAGCTGACCCACAGGGCTGTGCAGTGTCCTGCAGTAGTCCTTAGTTTCATGACTCGAGCCAGAGAAAGTGTCACTGTCGAAATATTCCTCTTTTGTGTCCTGTGCTGCTTCAGGAACCGGCTCACACCATTCCTGATGGTCCTGTTGCTCTCTATGCTCCTCATCATCCAGACAGGCTGCCTCATTCCCAGACTCCTCTAAAGCTGGGGCCTAAGAGGAAAAAGAGAACATGAAAGTTATTTTGCTGTTCTTAACAAAGAGGACTTTATTTTTCTCAAAGTAAACAGTTTATAAGTGACATCAGTGAGGCAATTCAAAATAGGAATTAAACAATTTGTTCTTTTTTTTGTCTACAATCAATTTAACTAAAGAAGAACATATGTTAGTGAAGTTACCCACAGAGGTATGATAATCGTTCAATTACTCTTAAATTCTTTCCCCTCACACCTGGAACTAATGTGTCACTCAACCATGTCCTGCTTCATGCAGCTAAATCAAAGCTCTTCAGAAAGCATCTGCTTGTATAAAGCATCTGATCCATTAGCTCATTTGTTCAAGGAATCATTTTCCCACAAAGAAAACTACATGATTATGAACAGATGCAGATGTAATGAACATGAGAGCGTAACAGACTGCATTAGTCATTAACATCATATTAGCACGAACAACAGGGGAGCAAAAATTGACAACTGACAAAAAAAGCTAATAAAAAGCAATACAACAGGCAGCACATACTGCACGTAACACTATATATCACAGTCAATCGAGAAAAATGCATTTGAAGCCAGATAGTATGGTTACAAAATCTACCATTAGGGACTAACTGGACCATGCTTGAGAGGAAAAAACTTGACCTCTTGAGGATGTGGAAAGGGGTGGGAACTTGCACCAGAGCAGACATTTGCGCAGTCATCCAGCTTAGAGCAAACATACAAACAATCCCCTAAGTAGACCACCAGGCAACCTGCTGTTCGCAACACTCCATTGTTTTTTTTTTCCCAGCACATTCCATAATCCCTTCTTATTAGCCTCATAACCCAGTGGTCTGTATATCAGTAACTAACCATGTCTCTGATCCTGTGGGCTCAAAAGATTGTAAAAGCAGACACCAGACTAAGTCAATATGCAAACGAAAAGGAATGAAAGCACCCTATTATACCATGCTTGTACTTAATAATTGAGGGGTCATCAAGCACAGCACATCTCCAGCTAATCCAGGCAGGTCAACCTACTCCAAAGCCTTCAGGTTAAATTAGAAAGGACATTAAGAAGAATGGCTTTAAGAACAGCAGGTATCAAAGAGTAACAAATACTCCTGCACAGTCTTTGCTTGATGCTTATTTTTGGAAATACTAATTCTAGATATTATCTATATATCTATTAGAAATTAATAGGCTATTAACTAAGATTAATAAATGCTGTATTGTTCATTCTTAGTTTGTTAACTAATGTTAACTAATGAAACCTCGTTGTAAAGTGTTGTAACATGCATGATGCTCTTTTCTCATTTTCAGCTCCCTATTGCTCAATATCGTATTAACAGAACTAATGTTTTACATGTTTAACAAAATATCAGTGTCAAACTGTGACAGAGCACATAGTGGTACAGCATTAGCCAAGAGTAAAACCTGTCCGCAATGGCCTCAGCCAACAACACAACGTCATCTGACCCCATTCAGGAACCAGAGCTTGTTGTGCCAAATTGATTACAGTTGAGTTCCCTAACTGGCTTAACATCTTAACACTACATCGTAGGCTGTGCAGGAGAATGCGGGGGGGATTGGGTTCATGTTCAAGCATGAATATACAGTATATACAGTAGGCATATGAGGTAAAAATGGAAAGAAAGAGCCAAAACTAGCACACGCGATCATGCACACGAGACTACTAATGACTCTTACAGCTACTTGACCCACTACATGGTGTCAAGCCTGTTAAAAATATTCCCAGTCCTTTAGCTTGGTTCATTTTTTATTTCCACCAAGAAATTTAAATATATACAGGGTTCATTCCAGATCTTTGGAATATTATTTCACAGTCATTTATATATAGTAACATGTCAAAAAATTGTCGACCCCATGTACATCCAAGAAAATTCAAGGTTTAATTAAAGGAAAGGACTATTACAAAACTACAGTCTAGCTTACATACAATTCATGAATACATGATGTATGATAGGTCATGAATATTCAATGACCTGTAAAGTTCTCTTTCAGTGAAGCATTCAGAAACATGCAGAATCTGAAAATTGCAAAAAAGCCATCTAATATTCTGCAAAAAAATAAAGACATTAACGTACTCCATGGAGCTTGGTTACATTTTATTTTGATAGTCCACTTTAGACATTCTATTAACTATAAGTAACTTTTTAACTTATTCTCATTAATTTGCAACTATATATCTACTAATTCTCAGAGTAGACTGTTAGGATAGTTTTAGAGTTGGTAGAATAAGTTGACATATATTTGCAAAGTTTCTGGATAACCCGTTGTATTTTGTGGACCCATCAAAATAAAGTAGAAGATATTAAGCAGACAGTCTGCTAATGCTCTATTGACTGCTAGCTGACATGTAGTTGCAAAGATACTTAATGTTAGTAGAATGTCTAAAGTGGACTATCGAAATAAACTGTTACTGCTGAACGTAGCTGAATATTCCCAGAGCAAATCCCAGAGCTCAGTCCAATTTTGAACCACAAAGTACACAAATTATCCCCATGCAACAGCAAGCTTGAGCAGTTTTGCTAAGATAAAAAGACCAGTCCAATTCAAATTTCATCATTTTCTGCTACTTGAGCATAATGTCATATATAATCTTTTTTACAGATCAAAATATAGATTACTGAGCATCAAAATTTCTCAGACAATTACACCACCATTTAAAAATCTGTGATTAGTGACATTTTTACAACTTCCATTTTGTCAAAGTTACATTTCCTGCAGTCACCACTCCAGTCTTTAGTGTCACATGATCTTTCTGAAATTATTTTAATATGCTGACATTTGGTAAGACTTTTATTTTATTTTAGGGTCTTAAACCTATGTTAATTTTTTATGTGCGGAAACATGCCTTAGTGTCTAAAATAAGAACCTATTCGTAACTCTATGTGTGCATCAACAAACATATGAGCAGGGTGTGCATGTGTGGGTTATAAATAATATTTCATGATTTAAGTGGACAGTCTAGAGACTTTTAAGGACTGCTGGGTAAGACATGTCTGAATCCGTTCCACTAGTCAAACCAAAAAAAGCACCATGTATGTTTCTTATAGCCTTCCTACTATGTCATTTCCCTTATAAGCACATCTGACATGATTCTTCAGAAAATAAAAGTGCAAACCATGCTATAATAAATATGTTATAATAATATAAGGTACATACACTCCCAGATTTTTTAAAATATCCATATCAATAATTGTGTGGCAGTTCAGATTGTTCTGATCTTAAATCCCCGCATTGGAGTCTCTTACAGTCACTGGAACAACACTATAAAAGAGAGAAAGTGCTCGCTAATGAGATGAACTGAGAAAACACAGTGAGCTCAGCGTGCTTTTGCTTACATCATTCCTCATGGGTGCAGGACAGCTACACAGTCCAGACTGAGTGTCTGCTTCCTCTAACCCTGTATACATGCAAATGTAACATCAACATACTGTACACTCCTGCACATGTGTCTCCCGGTCATGTGACAGTGTAGCAATGTTTTAATTACTATTAAAGGAAGAAACTGTCTGTGCATTTTGACAAAGTTTTGGAACCAACATCCTCTTGTTTTATTTATCTATTTATGTATGCATTGTACATTAGAATGCAACAATAAAAAGTTCAGCCAAGACATTGAGACGGCAAACAACATCTTTCTCCAGGCATTATAAACCTCCTCAGTTTAGATTTATGAGGATTCATGATTCAGGGGAAGATGGTTTTAAAGTCATGAGGTGTTTGAGGTTCAGGAGGAGGTACAGGGTGCATCGGATCACTCTGGCACACTGAAGTGCTGCAATCACAGGATCCTGCTGCTATCCCAACATGAGCATGAGCTCATCCCATCAGGGAGGCCAACCACAGAGAGGGGAACACGCACAAACACATCTGCACACATGCAAGGATGTCGCTGTCAGGGGATAAACCACG
Source organism: Enteromius mattozi (assembly GCA_032359235.1). Taxonomy (NCBI): domain Eukaryota; kingdom Metazoa; phylum Chordata; class Actinopteri; order Cypriniformes; family Cyprinidae; genus Enteromius; species Enteromius mattozi. Next base: position 6,030,998 of record JAUMHE010000043.1, read on the forward strand.
CTCACAGGGGGCTCCGTATGACTGATTCTAGTCATTTAGTCTAGTCTAGTCTTTCTACTGCAAAATTCACATTTAACGTTACCTTGCCATTTTTTTTATCATTTGTGAAGTTTATTACTAAATTTCCAAGTGAAAATTAGTTCTAGACTAAATATTTTCAGTATAGATGATAAATTTGGTAAGTTAAATGTGTTCCACATTAGGGCTGCTCTTATTTCTTAATATAGGAGTGAGGAGCACAGGAAGCAGATTTAACATAATAAAGGTCATATGCAATCAAATCCATCGAATTTATTTGATATTCGAATTTATTCGATATTACTGCTGCAGATAGATTGGATTTTATTGTATTGTACTTTCATCATGATCTTTTCATCATTAAAGTGGTAAAAAAAAAATCTGAGCTAATTTCCACCTGGGTCAGTGTTGGGTCCGCTTTTATTTATAATTTACATTTTATCTTCTAGTCTTACAGTATTTTTCACACTTTTGGGATTATTTTTTTATTTTTACACCAATGATACACAGCTTTGTGTATCTAAAAACCTAGTGTCTAGGTCTACTTTATCTCAAACTATAACCTTTTTACTTTATCTAAACTTTTACTTAGTTTTTTATTGACTTTTGTTGTAAGGTATCTATGAATGCAATGAAAGGCGGCTATAAATAAAGGTGAGTAGTAGTAGTAATATCTTGAGATATGTGAAACTTTATGTATAATGATGAGGTCATCTAACACCATACCTCATTCTCATACCTCTCATCAGATCTCACTGGACAGAATTTAATAGTTAAGTAACAAGATGTATTTGCAAAAATGTTTACTTTGGCAATAATTTTAGCTGAAATGCTTCTGAATAAAACCCAACGGATATATTTAAGAGCTTCAGATTTCCAAGTATAGTGAAGCCTGCATGAGCACTGCTGTGCATAAGAAGTGGTTATGGTGATTTAGAGCAGGTGCACACACAACTGAGATCCTCCCCGTGCCAACTATATCAGCTGACTTCAGATCAGACAAACAGCTTTAACAAAGCTTTCTCCAAAAACACCACGGGCCATGCTATTTCACACAATATCCTTCTTAATGTTTTAAAAACACTCAAAACCACTGTAAAGAACAGCTTTGAGACTGTATTTGCAATGGTTAAAATCTAAGACCCACATTTAAACAATCAAATTAAGTGCAATAAACTATAATGTATGAATATTTTGTGGTCTGACGGTAGAAAAATCTCTTCTTATGAAATATATCAACAGAAAAGAGGGCATGATTAATTCTTCTATTTTATAGAGTAATTTGTGTTTTTTTAATACTTAATCACACTAAATGAATGCATTAGAGGCTTAATTGAAAGCAAGTTTCACATGTTCCAACACTTCAACATTTTTGTTGGTTAATTTGAAGATTATCTTTCAGCTATCTTTAAGATCATGTGCTCACTTTGTTAGGAATACTCCATTTAAGCCATTATATCTTCATCAAAGTTGCTTTTATCAGACATAGCATATTTATCTTTGAAGTGCAGGATCTGCAGGTATCTCCTTGTTTCATTGCCAAACTATTATAAACATGACCAGCACTCTTTTTTTTTTTTGTTTGTTTTATTGCACTAGAAGATCAGATATTCACTGAAGAGCATTTAAGGCTTTTCAACTGCACATTTACACTCTAATCATTATAAGCATATAACTCAGCCTGATCCACTGAATGAAGACCTCCAGCAACAGCATGCAACACACTGGCTGCATAAATCAGATCAGTGTCATGCACATCACAATTGCATACTGAGCATGCTGTAAATTTCCTGAAGATGTGCACACTGTCTGACAGACAGTGAAGGTCAATGCTTACTGTTGAGATAAATCTAACACAGAGATTTCAGTGACAACAAAGACATAGGCTAAAGAAGGTTGTGTTTCTGAGATCAAGCATTTTCAACTTGCATTCTGACAATCATGAAACATGCTAAAATTATTTGAATTGGAAAAATGCTTGCATTTTCATGACAGTTTGTAGAACTCCCTATGCATGAATTGGATCATGTGATTTACAACCTGTGCTTTTCACCTGATTTACCATAAGTCAGCCTTTTCTCACAGGAGTCTGATAGTGGAACGTAATCTCCCAGTCTGTTTACTGCTTTCCAAATCTGATTATCATATCATCTTAAATCCCTCGTGATGCACTAAAGCACAAGCAGTTAAATACACCCTCGTCCCCGCAATTTCTTTAAACTATTAGGGATCCCAGATAAAGGGCAATGCGTGTTGAATAGGCGGACCAGATAACAAGTGGTTTCTTGTTCCTAACGAGGAGGTGATGAGCAGCTTATGCAACGCCCCCCTGCTGAGGGACAGAATTTAAAGCCTTGCTCTGAGAATTCTCAAAAAGACACTGAAGAAAAATGCACAGGGAAAAGACTTTTGCCCTATAAACTCCCTGATTCCTCTTGTCCATTCTAATCGGCAGAGGTTTGTTTACCAAACAGAATGATATATACTTTATCAGTGGTTGCATAATATAAACAGACACAATCACCAAAACACAAGGGAGCTGTTTTCCCAAAAACAGGTTTACAGGGCAGGGACATAACTTGCACACAACAGCAAATCCATTGAACCACTAAATGATGTCAAATAAAGCAAAACACAGATATAACCGATTTGTACCTTCTTTATCCCTATATGGTATATCAATACCTTAAAGGTATATAATAGTATTTTAAAACTACATATTAATACTTAAAGTGTACACTTATGCCCTAGTGAAAGTTTTGCACCTTTTTTCTGAGGTAAATTATGCATTACGTTCTCAGGAACCACTGAACTGATTCCACACAATGCTTGTGTTAATCCAAATACTATAGTAAATAAACTCTGACCTCTACAGAGATCTATAGAGGTAATGTTTAAAATGACCACAGACATCTCATGGCCAAAAATCATAGACATATTAAGAAAAGCACAGGCTGGGGTCTGAGACGGGGGGGCTACAACACCTCTACTTCACACTAGGTAGCTTGTCGCCTCTTTGAGAGTTCGAGTTAGTTTACATTCCTATCCTGCTATCGCTCTAATTCTCTGTGTCTGAACGGTCTGGTCTTGTCTGTACTCCGGGGAAATAGAAAATCTGCCCACATCTATTATAAACTATTTCAGGAAGACACCAAAAATTGTGGTACATTTTATAAAATTAGGGTTTTGCGTAACCTAAAATCCCTAGCTGAGACCTTTATTTGCATGTTCACTATCATTTCTTGCTGTCATGTCATAACTCTAAATGAGATTGTTTGGAAAGGTCATATAAGCTGCTAAAAATAATTAAAATCACTTGGTATGTCGTCTGCTTGCTCGTGTCTCACATGCCACAAGACTCAAATTTCACTAAATGTTTTGCTTAATGAACCACATAAATCTCTCACTGCTCCCTTGTTTAGTTTTTTTTTCTTCAATTAATTTGTCCATCTATTTCCCTGTCCTGCAAAATGTAATAGAAGCCGATGTATTAAGTAACTGAGTGTGGTATGTAATCAGCATTCTCAAACCTGTATGTCAGAGGGATTGGGGGCCTCGAGCATCACACACACACACACACACACACCTATAAAGTCCCCAACAACAACATGCGTGCTAACACATGCATCCACACCCATACTTTTACTTCTGTCTAGCTCTGACATGCCAAAACACTGTGATTCAAAGAGAAACCGGATAATCAAACTGCCCCAGGAAAACATAGATGGGAAAAACAACTCTCATTCATGTGCAATCTGATCGCTTATATTCCTGGCGGGAGAGCAGATTGAGACGGATCCTCTGTCGCACTGCTCTTCGCTTGAAAACGGTATTGTTAGGGAAAAGTGCTGTTTCACGGCTTTAATTTCAGCTGGAGGCGTACAGATATAAAAGGCCAAAAGTCAAGGAAGTTTATGTTCATAGCATGAAGTTTGACAACTGATTGATTAAGCTGTTGAGTGCATATGTCAACAAAATTATGGCTGAAATGATCAGGAAGGGGTTTTGCTGACTGAGCGCATGCATAAACTGCCTGCATGCCAAAAAGGCAAAATATGAATTCAAAAGAATCTCTTACAGAAAGAGCCAGGCTGTGAAGATGCATTAACTCACAACCATAATCTGACTCATGCTGTGCATGACATATTGCAATTCGACAATGCCCCTTAACGAGAGGTTCTTACATCACAGATGAGTCTGCTGGAAGAGCTGAGTAAGACACACAGCATTGCGCTTAAACTGAGCTGCAACTGCAGTCCTGCTTCGGGACACTCATGCTTCATTACAGTGCATCTGTATGTCTTCTGTCCACGAGTCAGGTGGCTAGATATACATGACACATTTCATGAAAACAGCTTAGTTTGCTTTACTAAAAGTTTAAGAAGTAAAGTAGGGGACATGCTGTACAGTGGCTCCGAGAAATATATTTTCTGGTATGGAGGGAAATGTCATAGTTAATAGTGAATAACTTCTGGAGTGTTACCGAATTTCTTTCTTCTGCAAAACACAAAGATGTTTTGAAAAATGTTTTGACTCATGTAGTATGGAGAAAAAAAATAATTTTTCAAATAACTCTAAAAATGTATTGTGTTTAGCAGAAATTAGGACTTTATTTGAGGGTCTCTTAATACTAGAATATTAGCCATTTATTAGTAATGCCTTATTCTCCCTAATCATCCCTAATCCTACTCAATACCTAAACTTAACAACTACCTTACTATTATGAAGCAGCGAATTAGGAACGTATGACGGAAATGTGATAGTTAATATTGAATAAGTGTCTTTATTCTGAAGTGTTACCCAATTTCTTACTTCTGCAAAACACAACAAAACAAAACAAAGATATTTTGAAAAATGTTGGTTACAGTTTGACTCATGTTGTATGAAGAAAAAACACTTTTCAAATAACTCTAAATATCTATTGTGTTAAGCAGAAATTAGAAGGTCTTACAGGTTTGGAATGACATGAAGGTGAGAAAATAGGATTTTAATTTTTGAATGGACTGTACTTTTAAATCACAATTAAGATAAGAGATGAAAAAGGAATTATCATTTGAAGAAAACAGGAAAAAAAGCAAATATCATTTGTAATCAGAATATTACCAATATTGTCATTTTGTCTGTTGATTGATTAATTGATTCCAAAACTCTAAATTCTGACAATATTTTTAGTATTTAGCAATTATTTAGTAATTATGTACATAAAATGCTAGCTATTAATGTAAGCAGTCAGGTGTCATTTTATCCCATCAATGCAACTTCAAAAAGTGAAAAGGATTAATTCAGTAAAATATTTGTTTTAAGAGATATATTTATTTTAAGAGATTTGCTTATAAGTCTATGTTTTACCATTTAAAGTTTTTTTATAAAATATTTGGTCACACTTTATTTTAAGGTCCAATTCTAACTATTAACCAACCATTAACTAAAAATTTTGCCTTAGTAAACTCCTAATTTGCTGTTGTTAGGTTTAGGTATTGATAAGGGAGATAGAATATGGTCATGAACAATATGTGCGTTATAAGTCCAATAAACAGCCAGTATGGTAATAATAACCATGCTATTAAGCAATTAGTTAATAGTAAAAATTGGTCCCTATATCAAAGTGTTACAATAAAGTAATTTACATTATTGGTCAAATATTTAGCTTGAAAAGTATGTTTCAAACTTTGTAAAACAATGCAATGACATTTAAACAATCTAAGCCTTCAAACACAGGTTGGGGCCAATATTTATGGAAAATGTGCTGAAAACATATATATCTTGGCACATATTTCAAAGATTTTGTATGCATAAATGTGTATTTAAAAACAAAAACACTACAAGTGACAAAACGTTTCCGCACACACTTCTTCAGACTCACAGGAGGCCGATGGCAGCATGTCAAAATGCTTCCACCTCAGCAGTGAAAGTTAACTGTAAATTCAGCTGTCTGGACACTCTTGTTCTCTCTCTTATTTAAGTTAAGTTAGATCCTGCTGAAGCTGAAAAACTACTTGCCCTGTTGTGCCACTGAAAACCATTTTTTCAAACCAGCACCTCCCCAAATCCATGACAACACTGAAGACGCTGCCAATACTGCCTCCTAACTGCTTGAGTCCACTCACGCACACTAATGCAGCCGTTGGTGAAGCTTCACTGACTCAGTGGGAGAAAGTCCAGGCGGTGATCTAGGCGTCCTTCATTTAATCAAAGACATATGTGATCTCAAGAAACAAGCCCAAGGATACAACCGAACTGCCATTATAGGAAGTCTGTCAGACAAAAAACACTATTTGTTTGATACTAAGAGAAACAAACAAGAACTTATTATGGAATACTAATAGAATAAAAGCAAACAGATAAGATCCTGACATGCTAATATTATCAGCTTTGACATTTTTCATCTAAAACCTCAACATATCTTTCACCAAAGCAAATATGTCAAAAATGTTCCTCTTTCCAGGAAGTAGAGTTGCAAGATAACCTATTAAGAACGGCTTCAACTGAAAACAAACCAAATGCCATAACTAACCACAGTGACAGTGTGATGTTAATCTGTTCCGACACAAAGCTATGAAAACAAGCTGAAGCGGTCTTACCTTAAAAAAGCTTCGTATAAAGTATATAACACTCAACATTGTGAGTGTGTTGAGGAGGGGATGGCTTCAATCTTTCATTCCCCTTCAAACCCTCTCTCTCTCTATCCTCATGTCCTGTTGAGAGTTTCTCCAGCCCGTTCTGGCCACACGCTTACTTGTTGCTATTTAGGAGCGCTCTAAGACTCATGACACAGCCATAGAGAGAGAGAGAGAGAGAAAGCGAGCGACAGACACGCTGAGAGAGACAGAATGAACCTGTCATGCCATGCCAGTGGTTTAAGTTTCCTAACAATGAGCACTCCTTCGTTCAACTCAGCTATGTAAAAACAACCATCTTAGCCAAAGAATCATTTAACCATTTCACTTCTGATCCTACGAGCATCTTAAAAAGATTTAATTACGCTGTCTGAGGTACAATAACAGCATGCGAGTCGGGCTGGGGTGGATTAAAAAGGGTGTTGTGGGTGGAAAACATTAGGTCATTTTATTTCATTTTTTATATTGTTGGGTGAATGTCTGCGAAACGCCCAGTGTCTGGACTAATGCTTTAATCTTAAACCTCCCGCCCAGCAACTGTACCTGTGGTGTCTTGATTTATATAAACAACGTGAGTGTGAAGTAAAACTAAACATCACTTGGCCGTCCCTGCAGTGAGGTCAAGTGGGCACACGCTTTACGAAGGCCTGGTGTTATCATGTGCTTATGATAGCGCTGAGTAACATACTGTATTGTAGGAAGGTTTAACCCATAAGGAGAGAACCTGCAGTGCAAAGTTTTTGTTTTTTTTTTCGTCCTGTAGCAGAGGTATACTTTAACCTGAAGCGTGCAAGCTGTGTCACCAAAAAACAACTAAATGAGTGTTTCTAGGTTTTTCTGTCTGCCATTGGTTGACCAAATAGATAGTCCTGCCCCAAATGGATGCCACTGGCTGTGCCAGTTTGGTCAAGACCAAACAAACAGAGCAATCTTTTGACTGTGCCACAAACCCACAGCTTCTTTCAGATCAGAAATCAACCAATAAATAGCTTACGTATAATATATATATACATATATATACACCTGTAAGTGGGGATATTATACACTTTGTAGCATTTTATTAGTTTTTTGTATGTGTATGTATATATTTACACACATATAACAATATGACAATATATATATATATATATATATATTTTCTAAATATACTGTATATTTACATAATAAATATACACACACATATATTATGTAAACTTTTATTTTGGATGTGAAATACTGGATGCGTAGCTGTGGTGAAACAATGATTTCAGTTTCTCGATGTAACTGGAATAAAAAATGCTTTCACTGCACTGAAACCTGACCGTAATTTTTCTCCAAGATTCATTATTGCCTTTATATTTTCTTGATTTGCATACACTACCTTTACAAAATGTTGGGTCAAAAAATGTTTTTGAACATCTTGTAGTTTCTTATGCTCACCAAAACTGCATTTATTTGACCAAAAATGAGTAAACTACAGTAAAAATAGTAGTATTATGCAACATTACACTTTTACAAATGAAGGTTCTTTATTGATATCAACGGTTCTATAAAGAACCTTGAACATCCATGGATGCATCCATTCAGAAAATGTTCTTTAGATTTTTAAAATGTATTTTAAAATGGTTCTTTTAGGAACTGTTCACTAACAAATTCTTTGAGGGAACCAAATATGGTTCTTCTATGGCACCACTGCAAAAAACATCCTTTTGGAAGCTTGAGTGTATTACATTTTAAATTATTTTTTTAAATAAAAAAGCAATATATAAAGGTTATTCAAAAATAATATAAAATAATACATTATATTCTGTTTCAATAAATTAAAAAATCTAATTGATTCCTGTAATGAAAAACCCTGTAATCTTTTCTAACATCCTTAATGTCTTTATTGTCTCTTGATCAATTTAATGAATGCTTGCTGCTTAAAAGCATTAATTTTTTCAAATTCAATCTTTTGAATAGTTGTGCAGTTTGCTTCTTTCTTGCCAAAGACCTGTTAGGTTAGGCATTTAAAGACTCCTATAATTGCATTTTTATAAATAAACAGGCCTAATCAAATAATGTTAATACCACTTAGTCAAATCTAAATTAATAATTTCCACAAATGGTCAGGATGAACTGAGGGGACTTCTTGCTGTAAATTTTAAAGCGAGCGAATGAGGAAAGAGCAATTTTGAGTAATATAGAACAGTGATACCAAATTACAGCTCCAAAAGGGCCTGTTAAATCATGTCAGTGTAAAAGTATGTTGGAATGACAATAGCATAATGATGGCAGGTAAGCGAATAAAACTTCAGTATCAAGATTCACATTAATAACCAAGCTTGAAATATTGTAGGAGTCCTTGACAGAGGGCGCACTCTGCTGGACAAATGTCAAAATACATCCGAGGGGCAGTAAAGGCCCTGGGTACTGGGGAATACAAACTATTACGAAGATTTATCAAAAGTATCAAAAGCAAACAAAAAAAAAAGGAGCCAACCCATTTTGTACTTTCCTGCTTAGAAAACAGGACGGTAATGTATCCAAATAAAGAACAGTGTGACAAGAGTTACAACCAGACTGTAAAAATCCAAATGACTTGCTTGCTTTTCGTTCTATGGTTAAATTATTTTACAGAGAAAGATCAGCTATTGTAACGCAACAAAGAACGTCTTTTATTTTCTGTTTTGTCTACACCTTTTTGGCTTCGTTCGCAGTCTGCTGTGACCACAAATCACCACCTGCTGCCCACAACAACGGACGATTCATCCGAGCCCCTCAAGCCCATCCTCCGAGTCTCTGCCTGTAGACTCCTCTGTTCCCAGGGTGATGTCTGCCTCCCTCGGGGCTATTCAGTGTGTCAACTCTCTCTGGGAGGTAGACGGTCAAGGCAGTTGGCGACGGACCAGTAGCTCTACTGACCGGTTCCCCTCTATCTCCCTCCCTCACACTTTTCTCTCTCTAATTTAGTTTGACACTGTTTAGTCGGAGGCCTTTCCTGAATGAGGCCATTGTGAACAAAGCCACCGAATGACAGTCGCGAAGGAAAACGTCAGTTCTTCGATTTCCTGCACTTTAGAAGATGAAGATTTCCACAGCATGAGTGAGACGACGGGACTCTGTCAAGAAGCTTTGTGTGGGCCGAGGATAGGCTTATGATATTCTCATAATGGATATGAACTCTGTCAAGAGGCTTTCGCAGAGACAAAGGGAGTATGCCGAGAATCAACACAAAACGCATTATAATTACAAAAGCAGTCGGAGAGCACTCAGCTACAGAGCAGATCATTCACAGCGGCCTCCCACCACGATTCTGACAACTCAGCACCACTATAGATACAAAGGCACTCAAGAAAACACACCCGCACTGAAATGTACGCAACGGCCTGTGTGCACGTGGTCCCAAACGAAAGGTCAACATTTATATAAGCGATACAGGAACCGCATTTAGCTTCTTGAGGAAATTTGTAGACTAGTATTTTATTCTTGCCAATTTAACATATAAGGTCCTATCCTCGTGTCCCATTGCCTTTATTTTTAAGCATCAGAGGTACAAATACAGTATTGTTTGCTTTTGTATTTAATATTCCATAAACAGTTATCTCAAATGAAATGAATACATTTTTTTGTAAGTATGATCTTTTAACCATTATTAAAGACATAGTTCACCTATAGTCATCATTTACTCATCCTCATGTTTTTCCAAACTGCATGAGTTTCATTTTTGAATACAGAAAAGAAGAAATATATAATCATTTTGGGATCAGTAAGACTTTTAATGTTTTTTTTTATGAAGTGTCTTATGCTCATCAAGGCTGTATTTATTTGATCAAAAATAAATACAAAAAAAAATGTATCACAGGTCTCAAAAAAATATCAAGCAGCAACTGTTTTCAGTACTGATTATAAATAGGCATATTAGAATGATTTCTGAAGGATCCCTTTAAGGTATTCTATAGTCTTTGGTAATGATGCTGAAAAATCAGCTTTGCTTCACATGAATAAATGATATTTTTAAGTATATTAAATATATAGCCTTTTGTATGTTTATTTATTCATATTCATAGACATATTGCAAATTTTGGGAGAACAATAATAACAACAATAAAACTAATATAAAAATGGGTTTGATCTTGGGAAACTTATTAATAATACCTCCTTTCAACAGGTCACATTACAAACACAATTCCAATGTTTTTGCAGTAAGAAATAGATAATAAATGACTATTATCTTAAAATTAATACATAATAAAAACTAGTTTTTTTACAACAAAAGATAAATTGATTGAAAGATGATTAATTCAATGCATTACAAACTGATAAAAGATTAACTGTAAAAACGGTTATATATAATTAATCTAATAAAACTAATCTTTTACTAAGCTGTTAATCTTAAACTAGGCTTATTTTTGTTTTATTTATACAATA
>JAUMHE010000043.1:6042121-6087042 GCA_032359235.1 Enteromius mattozi
AATTAATCTAATAAAACTAATCTTTTACTAAGCTGTTAATCTTAAACTAGGCTTATTTTTGTTTTATTTATACAATAGAAGTTTAACAACTTCTTTTACAACTCTTTTACTAAAACAAAGTCATAACCATGACAGAATGCCATTTATCTACCAGAGGACAAGTTCTGTGGCCTTCGTGTCATAGCACATCCCACCAGTCACTTGGGAGACAAATTTAAAAAGCATGTAACATGAAGACCTGAGGTCTCCAGGGTCACAAAACCTTGACATAACACACGTTTAACATGACCCTCAAACACTGTGGGCCAATTACATGACGTGACAACTCGTCTACGAGTATCATGTCACATGTGTTCTCAGTTGGGATGTGCTATTTAGTGTTTTTATTTGTTCCAAAGAAGTTTAAAAAAGAACCTGCTTAGGAGTTTCTGCAGGAAAGGACATTGAGTTATTTAATCATCTAAATTCCACAAAACAAAATGTTTAGTCGATGTCATGATGTCATTTCTTTTATCAGCAGCAAATGTTTTCAAATGTTACATGTTTTTTTTTTTTTTATCTCAGTTCAACGTGCAGAGACGACTATCAGTAAGCCATCTGCAGACTGCTTTTCATAAAAAAAGAGCAACACTGTTGCTCTGTGGGTGCTATTAAAAATTAGTTCTGTGTTTATGAGCATCCCGAACCACTTAACATATCAATGCTCTTAAATCCCATTGATTATCATTAGAGTAAGAATATGGGTAAGCTCATCGGAACACAGAGCAGACCACAGCATTCATTCATTCAGAGTTTGTTTATTTCACCATCGTACTTTCACAATCAACAATCAGTACTGGCTTTTTAATATATACTATACTGCCAAAAGTATTGGGTCACCCCCCTACTCTAGTAACTTCCATGAGTGCAAACCTTAATATTAATGCATATAATGATATTCTAGGGAATTTAGTGCTTCTAATTTTTATAGTAGCTAACAGTTTGAACAGGTCCGTTTTATATTCTAACATGACAATGCCTATGTGTACAAGGCAAGGTTTGGTTTTTGGCTCAGGGTCTGCATTTAAAGGCACACCAGAGTTGTCCCGCTTGCATTATGACTTTGCTCTCTGTGAACTAGTCAAGTTCTTCCACACTGACTGAATCAAACATTTCTTTTTAAACTTGCCTTATACACACAGGCATTGTCATGTTAGAATAGAAAAGGGTCCTGTACAAACCGTTACTATAAAATTAGAAGCACACAACTCTCTAAAATATCATTGTATGCATAAATATTAAGGTTTGCACTCATGGAAATTACTAAAGTAGTCAGATCTGTTCATCGGACCCAATACTTTTGGCAATATAGTGTAGATGTGCTCCTAATGGATTGGAAAATAGGGCCGCCTGCTTTGCTTTTTCAAGCTACTGTATGCTGACCTACACCACAAAACTTGATTCTGTCCTCTACTTTTAACAGAATTGGCGGTTAATGCACTCATACAGACAACAGCACCCTCAGCTAAACAATCATTATTAAAAAAGTGCAGACACAAGCCAGAAAACAGACTGAATCCTAAAAAAGATTTTAGCAAAGTAATAATGCTAACAATAAGAAACCTTTCTTGAGAAGTAAATCAACATATTAGAATGATGTCATATTCAAAATGGTCATGTAACACTGAAATTAAAATATTTATGATAAAAATTCAGCTTTGCCATCATAGGAATAAATTATTACTACAATTAGTGCTGTCATATGATTAATTGCATCCAAAATAAAAGGGTTTTTTTTTATTACATAACATATCTATGTGTACTGTGTATGTTTTATGTATACACATACATGCAGTAAATATTTCGAAAATATGTATATATTTCTATTCATATCATTTATATTGTATATAAATATATTTAATGTATAAACATAACATGTATTTCTTAAATATATACATGCATGTGTGTGTGTTTATATACATAATAATTATGCCTAGACAGCACACACACATATATTATATAAAGAAACACTTTTTATTTGGATGTGATTGATCACATGACAGCACTAATTAAAATATATTCAAAACCAAAAAGTAAATTGTATTAATATGTCTCAATATGCTTTGATCAAATAAATGCAATCTTCTTCAAAGAACATAAATCTTACAGACCTTACCGGTGGTAAATATATAGATAAAACACATGCAATATCATTCAAATATAAAAGTCATTTGATTTGTATTTTATTTTATTTTAGATTTATTTGTTTTGTGATAAAGAGCAGATGTTACATTATCCTACTTTTTACGTCTAAATTTATCAAATCAATAAATAAATAGTCATTTCAGACACCATCCAACAGACACGAAACTAGCCCATCTACTGTACATAGGAATTCAGCCAATTATACAGTTTAACAGCCACAGTACAACAATCAACCAATCAGAGTGAAGTATTCCAGAGAGCTGTGCAATAATGCGATGACACATGTGAGGTGACCTCAGAGGTTATTAATCCAAGGGAGCTGTCTAGGTGGAGAAAGATCTTACTGATAGCTCTTGAGCTCTGGATTTGTAGAGTCCATGTTCCTGAGGCGAAGGATGTCATTCCCATCGGACAGACTATAACCCAGCCCATGACAACAGAACCTCCCAGGACACGGAGCGTGAGAAAGAAGCAGGAACAATGCAACATGCTGCCCATGGCAACTTAAGCACATACACAATTAAGTTGTTGGTGCATATTACACACTGCTGTCCAGGCAACAGTGGCTCGTTGAGACTGTGAGGGTCAAATCAAAGGCCTCCTATGGAGTGTTCTTCACAGAACAACTTCCATTCCCACCTTCAGAGCAAAAAACCTTCTCAGACCTAACTGCCTTTGCTTATTACTACCAACTGTTTGGAGAAGAAGTGAAGAGAAGGCCAATGGTCTCCAGGGCCCGTCAATCAGAAAGCTTGTGAAATCGCTGCATTTTTGAAACAGTAAGGAAAATGGCACGGATTCTGAAGATGAATCATTCACCATAAATCACACAGGACTCCTTGGAAGATCAACACTGAGCTCTCAGTCATCAGAGTCAAGGATATATAACGCTTGCAGATCTTCCTGATCTGGCCAGGCCACAGCAGGCACTTAGTGATCCAAACACTTCTGGATTAAAAACAACAATGTTAGGTCAAGTGAAGGATACGAGATTCTGATATACAAGATATATCAATCACTATACACAAGGGATGCACATTAAATCAGTACCATATTAAGTATTATTTTTTTATAGCATTGCTCCATACTGAATACATTTAATTATCTATTTAATTGTGCATGCTCATTAACCCTGTGAGAGTACATTTAAATAAAGTGTGATATAAAAGTGAAAATGATCTTTTAAAGATCATTTCTAATTTAATTTTCTACCTGTGTTTTATTAATGTCTACACCTACCCCAGCCCTAAACTTACCCTTTACAATAATTTAATACTAATTATTGTTATACAGTGTGACGCTACATTTATGTGAGCATGCCCAGTAGCGCCAAAACGTATCCATTCTGTTTTTTTTTTTTTTATTATACATTCAGTAAGTACAACAAATACAAAACAATTTCAAATTTCAAATGCTAGGGGGAGATATAAACAATTGAGGAAAACACTGAAGAATGCACAAGTTCTACAACACAAGTTTGTACAGCTTTTTGTTTCTTTGAGGGCAATATGTACTCAATGCAAAGCTTCACTTCATTTTTAAATGTTATAAAACATGGATTTTTTTCCTGAGAATTTACATTTATGGATATGAAATTTGACCATAAAAATAAAAAAATCTATAAAAAAAAAAAGTGTGGGCCCTCCAGGATCTAGTTTGGAGACCACTGCTTTTTGATCATTACAAATATGCTGTCTCTCGCATCACATTCATTATCAATAGTTTATATATGGTCTTGAAGAGGATCCTTTTTTTCTCTTTTCTCTTACTCGGACTCGAGTAGTCTGGTCTTGGACTCAACAAAGCTGGACTTGACTACAGCTCTGTTTAAAAACATTTATTATTAAATTAATAACAATATTACATGTAATCTTCAACAAATCCACAACAAACAGATTTGTTTGTGAGTCATCATATTATTTTTTAGTTTTTATTTATTTTAAAAAAACAATATAATACTAATATTTATAACATAATATGTATACATCAAATAGTAATTATATATTGTAATATGACATTTAAAACTATATGTAAAACTAAATTGAGCTAATTTTATTTTTAGACAGATGATTTTTATTATGATTTTTTAATAAGAATTTATTTTATGCAAATTAAATAGGCATATTGCACTGAATATCATACAAATAAATTATATATAAATTAATTATGCATATTAATAATGTAAAAAATTTAATATGTAATGATGATATATTTGATAATAACATTTTATCATATATATTATATATATTATAGATCATATCATCAAGATTTATAGCACATGAACCAGCATCTTGAAAATAACAAATCAAGAATTAACAAAACACTGGTATAATTTCATTTCAGCAGCTCTTGAACAATTAATTTTGTTCAAATTCTCTCCTAAGCTGTAAATACTTGCTCACCTGACGAAGTTATTTAGAAATCATTTATCAATCATGCATCATTTATAAGTCACTTTGAATGCGTCAGTTCTACCGAAAAACATGAATCGTATTAAACAAAGACTCAAAGTGAACACAAATTATCCTAGAGCTTTTCCAAAACAACACTTAGCGCTATACACTTATGAGTACTGTTGCTAAATGTCATTTGAGACACTCATGCAACAACCTGTGTGGAACAAGACCCGAGCATAAGACTGGTCTGTGTTTATCCATGTTTATACGACTCAGTGCTGCTCATTTGCAGAGAGCCTAAACATAGCCCAAGATTCCTATGAGTATTCCGTGCACGTTAATCTTGTATTTGTTTTGTTTTATTCCACCAGTTGTGTGACATGACCGTATGTAAGCCCATAATGACACAAGTGTTTACAATCCCTCCTCCTAAGAGAATTGAGTGCCATACACATGTTCTGGACACTGTATATGACCCTTCCATCAAATCAAAATACATATTTGCATACTATGGATGTAGATTGCATCAATGTGACAGTGAAAATCCAGTGCATTCAATGTACCAGGACAGTTTAATCGTAACTCTATGTGAATGCAAAAATTTGTGCCATCTTCTAAATAAAGAGTCAATTACAAATGAGCAAAGTATTCACTGCAGCTGCTGTTACAAGCTCCAGAGATGCATAATTGGGACTGTGCATGCACATTGGCTTTACCAACCTGAAATATATGCTTTTTAAAAACTATCTGAGGACATGACATATATATGTTCGTCCATGGCAGATTATCTTCCTGATTTGAAATGTTATTTAAAGGCGAATTTGGCAAGCAGCTTTTCCTCATTCAAGAATACAGGAGTTAGCATTGCATGGCCAAAATATGGCCGCTGAGAGAGTTGACTTTTCTTGACTTTGGCTACAGACCGTACACTGTTTTTGAGGCAATCCCTAAATTCCATGTGACCGATTACTTTGCGACCACGGGAAAAATGGTCTTAAAGGGGAAAATTCAGTAAATTACTCACCCTCATGTCGTTCCAAACCTGTAAGACTTTCGTTTATCTTTGGAACACAAATTAAAATATTTTAGATGAAATCAGAGAGCCACCCGACCCTCCATAGACAGCAAGACAACTGAAATGATCCAGAAACGTAGCAAAAACATTGGTAAAACAGTCCATGTGACATCAGTGGATCAACTTCAGTTTTGCGATGCTAGGTGAATACTTTTTTCTGCTCAAAGAAAACAAAAATAACATGATTTCAGTTGTGTTGCTGTCTATGGAGGGTCAGATGGCTCTCTGATATCATCAAAAATATCTTAATTTGTGTCCCGAAGATGAACGAAGGTCTTCTGGGTTTGGAACAACATGAGGGTGAGTAATTAATGACACAATTTTCAGTTTTGGATGAACTAACCCTTTAACTTTTCTGAATCTTTCAATGTCACAGCAAATATTGAGGCCCGTTACAGACCAGCTGGCTCATCCAAAACATGCCTGTCAATCCTATAAATCCTACCAGTCATAACCACAGTAAACCACAAAGACAGAATGCTGTTGAAAGGACATGATCACATTGATAAAGCAGCTAGCAGGTGCAGGAAATGGAATCTAGCCTTTCTGGAGCACTATTGAGTCCTGTGAGACTCCCACATGGGCAGAGGCCATACATGTGAGGTTGATCACTCTATTTGTCTACTTTATATGGGCTTTATTTGCCTATACAGAAATACTTCTGCCATTTCTTTCTCACCTAAATCGATTTAAAGTTCTTTCTTCAGTGAAACACAAAAGTAGACGTTTCAAAGAATGTAAATGCAGCTCTTTTACATACAATGAAAATGGAAAAGACTTAAAAGTACTTAAAAGGACAATAAAAGCTTCACAAAAGCATTATAAACTAGTCCATACTATAGCACTTCCGAAGTCAAATGACAGCTTTGTATGAAAAACTAACTGAAATTTACAGGTCAGCATTGACAGCTTTGGTAACCACCATTCACTTTCATCAAATGGAAAACAGCAGCTTAGACATTACTTATACATTTCATGTTCCTTGGAATAAAGAAAGTCATTATTGACAGTAAATAATGATAAAATTGTTTTGCAGCCGTGGTCATTATTCACTTTCACTGCATAGAAAACAGCAGGTTCGACATCCCTTGTGTTTCTTGGAAGAAAGTCAATAATAGTGAGTAAATAATGATTTCATTTTACAATTTTGCTGAACTAACCTTTTAACCACGCTAAAATGTGTTTGCCCTCATTTTCTAAAAATATGACTTGAAAACACTAGACAAAAGCTATACACATTAAAGCAATCAAATTTGAAAAAAAGTCCAATACTATTCAGTACTTGACAAAACAAAAACAATCCAAAAACATACACTCCCGAGTTCAGCCAGTACTGAGCGACCTCAAACAGAACAAAGGAGGTGAGAGTGAAACCAGATCCTTTATCAACGTGTTCCCATGCGGAGGAGAAGCTCTGACTCAAGATCAGTTTGCATTGCTGGCATTATCCCACTGCTCCGTTTAAATAAATCTGCTTTGCCGTGAAAGAAACAAAGAGAAGGGAGAAAATGGGGTATCTGTTTCACAAACCCAGAAGCCAACAACACCTGCACCAACAGCCCTGAATAACAAGTGCAATTCTTCTAGACAAATAAAGTTCCCGGTGAGCTGGAGGGGGAATCTGAAGTTGATGCAGACATGTTGATGCATGTTTTTGCTTTTTAATTGTCAGTCTGTGTGTGAGGTAAATTGTTGCATCACAGGAAGGCAAAGGTGTGGTGAGTCGGCAAAAAGGGCACGACTTCTTAGAATCTTGGCACACTTCTGGCTTCGCTTTTGTTGCCATGGAAGGAGTGTTAGAAACAGCTTCAGAAAGATGGCGTGTGTTATTCTTGTGTAATATGTAAGTCTGACAAACACGTTGTTAGAGGATGGCCTCTAGGCTTTCCAAAAAACTTGTTCATCAGTTACTGTAAGAGCCAGAAAAAAGACATTGATTGGCACTGATCGGCTGATGGCATAACTAGGGCTGGGCAGTATATCGCACAATATGTTCATGCGCATCTCGTCAGTAAAGTCAGTTCTTTGATTAGTAGTAAATCTCCATCACCTGTTTTCAAATGGATGCGG
This sequence comes from Enteromius mattozi, assembly GCA_032359235.1. NCBI lineage: Eukaryota > Metazoa > Chordata > Actinopteri > Cypriniformes > Cyprinidae > Enteromius > Enteromius mattozi. The sequence continues at coordinate 6,049,847 of JAUMHE010000043.1, forward strand.
CAGTTAATACACAGAGCCGTAGATCACTGACAAGCTATATGTCAAAAGTAGCTCCCAGCAACGTCTGACAACCAATTCCCTGCTTCATTTGTTGGCCGAAATTTCTCCAAGGAGTTGGATATGTTTTTTTAGTCGGACTATGATTTCTGTCCTGTAGGTACGGAGTGTACTTCTGTGCAAGTCTACGGTTAGCTCACAGGGAGGGAAGAAGAGAAGAAAGAAACGACGGAAGAAAGATCTCAAACCATCAGACTGCTGAACAAAAGTGTTGGACAAAAGACAAGAGGTCTGGAACACTCTTACATAGAGCTGTTGGACTGCCAATAAGAACATGGGGTCAAGGGACCAATGAAAAACTTGCATAACTCCAGACAGGAGGCCGATATACTACAGAAGGAAAGTCCAGGAAATTACTTGAATTCTTGACATTAAACCACACTAGCACCACTATTTACTTTCTAAGGCCATTAGGGTGTAGTGCAGTGGTTCTCAACCGGTTTTCAAGTAGCAACTTGACACAAAAGCAACAAAAATGTCTTTAAAAATGAGTACTGAAAGGTTATACTACCAAAGGCCAAACATAAGGTACAATTTTTAACATCACATGGACTGAATAGGATGTTACTGTGTTGTTGATCTCTGCAGTCAATAACCCACTACACAAAACACATTGTGGTCACACTCATCAAAAACGCTGTTAAAGATGAGAAAAAAATATATGACTATTTTATTTAAAGGACTGCTGATGAAAACAATGCAAACAGTGCAAGATTTTAACAATGCACCAAAGAAATAAAATCTATAAAGAATATAGTTGAAATAATATGATTGGATTACCCCACTGCAACCACTTTAATATCAGGAAACTCACTCTTAAAATTCACTCTATATACGCATGAAATTACAAATATAGATACAACATAAATGTAATTTTATAATTACATCTGGAAAGACAATAAACATTGAACATAGTCATTCACTAGTCAGAACATGAACTGTAACTTAAGAATACAATAATATTTAATATTAAATAATATATATATAAAATTAGATCTGTTTTAGGTTCTGTCTGGTATAGTTTATCTGTCTATCTATCTATTGATTTAATTATTGACAACTATATTGTTCCTTTTTATGACTTTTTGTGACATTTTACTTAACATTACCTAAAATGAATATTAATATTAATAGAAAGGAAAAATGTATACATAAAACTGTAAAAATGAATACATTATTGCTATATTATTTCTTTTTTTTGTATAATTATATATGCAGCATTATTATTATTGTATTGCACTGAATTCTGTAGTTTGTACTGCACATACACTATAAAACTATTTTTCAAGGTTGTAAATAAAACAAACATAATTGGAGTATTTCCGTCTGTTGTTCAAAATTCCCTGTTTAATTCAGTGTTACTAGCTGTTTCTTTAAATATATATGTTAACTTTAGCAATTACTGAGTAAAAATAGCTTCAAAGGAAATTCTACACCAGTTTTCTTCATGTTTTTAAGAATGACACCAGTGAGACTCACACAACCTGTCAATGTCTAATTTGTCTAGCTGCCAACAAAAGATAGATTAATCTGCATCAAAATTCTGTACAAATATATACTGCATGTTTAAATGCATCTAAATATATTGATCACTGATTGAAAAGCTAATTTTGCAGAAAAGAAGGTCAGACTCCATTACAGCTGTCCAACCAGGACACCAACATCAGGATAATGGCTTAAAAGAAGGCTTGGCTGCTGCCCCAGGCTTGTGGTCCAGATCTGCAAGGAAAGACAAGCTTGAGGCAACCAATCATCCTGTCCGGCTTTCTGCAGCCACAAATGAGCTACTAGCTTATGGCAATGTCATATTCCAGTTACTCTATGTGTACAAGTCGAAAAAACCAGCATGGACCGGAGAAGCGAAAATACTTCTCCCTCAGATCTTGGATGGGAAAGCATCCACCCTACAATTTTAAGACGGCGAGAAAGTCTGTGGACACTATGGACACTATTTAGTATTCAGCACCATTCAACACAAGTGTCCTTAGAAGCTGTTTCCCCCTTTCCTCTGGGAAAAGAACAGTTGACAGTCGGCTACTAGAGGACAGAGGCTTTTGTGAGCCAACATTATGCAAAACCTGACAGACTGTTACTGTAAATCAGGCCCACTCCGGGATTTTTCTCTGGCTCTGAAGGAGTCAGGACTTGACGGGGGCCGGAGGGCTGGCAGGCAATACAGGGCGAGACCGGAACGTTCCACATTTCTTTTCCTCTGGGACAGATGAAACACATTCATGACCCCCACACAACACTGAAACAACACCACGCCTTGTTTGTTATTTTGAAGCGTGCTCCTAACGCACTTTTACTATTGGCTATGTACAAAAGAGGAAAAAGAAATGATATTAATGATAATAACAACAGCTGTTTCGTGACGGACACTAGCAGCTGCAGAATGCTACTGTACCTGACACAGCAACAATTCCATCGGCATGAGCGCAACAGATATTTTCCAGAGCTGCTCATATCTCGCTATCCAGCTACATCCCAGAGGACAGGAGAAGACACAAATGTTGAAACTAGGTCTGTATAAGACATTATAAACATTTATGGCTAAAAGCTGTTCTGCTCTCTTCTGTCTCTCTTTGTTTAGGATTCTGACAAGTGCCAGCTATTAGTATGCAGTTTTACTAACGGACCTGTCTTATAGTGTCATTCAACACTTGTAGCTGTACCTGCTGCGATACTAAATCAGTGCTATATAAGAGACTGTTTATGGATGGATGTTGACCTCTGCTGCTTTGTTTGACTGCCCTTTAACTCTGAGCTCAGCAGGAGTTTAAAATAGCCTGTGAAGGGCACAACAGCTTATTGTAAAACTAGGGGGCTCCATCAGGACATCCCAGCAAGACATGATTTTTTTTTTTTTTTTAAATATAACAAAATAAAATAAAATACACAATTAAGAACAATTAAGTAGATTTCTGTTCCTCGTTTCCGTAATGAAAAATTCTCATTGCTGTTACTGTAAAGTAAAACTTGCATAATTTATTACCTAAATTGAGAACTTGGAATTTTTGTTGAACAGCAGATAATCATGCTAAAATTTGAATTGATGCTAAATAAATATTTAAATTATATATGAAAATAATGTCACAATGCAGAGAAAAATCTTAATAGAATACAAAAAAATACATAAAAAATATATTTTTATATATTGAAATAATTATGTAAAATAGAAATAAACATAATCCTACTTTCCTAAAGATTTTGGCATTAAAAGGCCATGTTTTTGTGACCTTCCCATTTATTTTATTATGCTAAGCTGTCCAACAATTAAGTGTACTGTGGTATCATTGTCAAGACTAACGATTCCTATAATTCCCTAGAGAAAATGCATGTTAAATCCTTAAATCCTTATGCAAATAGAGTAAAAAATTACAACAGCATGCAACCTGTGCACAAGATCAGTGCTCTGTGATGGAATCCCTGAGATTACATGCTTCAGTGGAGTGCAAGTGTGAAATTACCTACTGATATACACACCAACAAATTATTGGCTTAACAATAGAAACTGGAGAAAGCAACTGCCATAACGGTTCTATATATGACGTATTATATCATAACATCTAAGGAAAATGTCAAAATAATTCCCAACCTATTAGTGTAAAACAAAACACACTGTTTGGCTACGTACAGCGTGGTGTAAAATAACATGGCTGAACAAAGCACGATGTGTTTGACCCTTATGCAGGTGTCTGCACTGCGAAGTGTGCACCAATGGGACTTTTAAAGTAAAGAAACCAGACAAAAACAGTGCAATACGGCCATCCCCAATTAAATTGGACTGCTAAACTGACAAGATCTACATCAAAACATACCTGTGCCATGTCTCTGTGGCCACAGCCTCTGTTTGGCATCCTAAAAGCCACTCTTCTCAGAAAGCTGATCTGAGTTCAGCCAGACTGGCTCCCAGAGTCCATTCATCGCCCTGACTGCTCCTCAAGCACTGAGACTTACAGTGCACTCACTCCACAAACTGTGGCTCAAACAGTGACACGAAAACAAAGGAGGAGGAAGCCCATCCCAAAACACAGAGTGAAAGAGGGAGGAAAAAAATGGAATAGGAGAAAAGGGCCAGTCAGGAAAGCCTGATGCCGCTAAGAAATTGAGGCTTTCTGAATAAAGAGAGGAAGAGAAAGAACCAATCGCAGGGGAGCAGGCTCCCTCCTCATTTTCGCCCGGAGGATGCTAATCATTTCTCAGGGCAGTCTGACAGGTAAAGTCGGTGCGCTCCTTTTATTTTCACAACAGTGTGTTTTCATGGCAGCGTATCCTCGTGAGACTTCCGCAAACAAGGGAAAGATGGACAATACTTATTAGGTAACTCAACAGCACAGACCTTAAGCACCCTTTGATCGAAATAACAACTTTGGCAATATTATTAATATTACTAAATATTAAATGAAATAGTTTACCCAAAAATAAAAATTCTGTCATCATTTACTCACCCTTGAGTAGTTCCAAATCAGTATGAATTTCTTTGTTCTGCCGAACACAAGGGAAGATATTTTGAAGAACGTTTCTAACCATGCTGTTTTAGGTCACCACTGATGTCCATAGTAGGAAAAAAAATGCTATATAATATACCTAATATAATATAATTTTTTCCTGTGGATTAACTTGCAAAGACAAGTCAAAGCAGAATCAAATTTTAAGCATCTCCAATATATAGATGTTCCAATCCAATCTCTATATCAATCTCTATATTTTATGAGTTGGCTAATTTGTACGACTTCACTCATCCAAATTCATAAAATTTTTGCTAAATCTTATGTAGCTTACGAGTTGCCAATTTGTATGAATGTGTATGAATGACACCTAACCTCGTCCCTAAACCTACCCATCACTAAAGTTTAGACAAATCACACAAAATAGAATTTGTACGAATTAGCCACCTTGTAAAATACATACAAATCTATTGTAAGACTGTGTTGGATATTCCTGAATGAATCAGTTTTTTTAAACAAACTGATTGAGTGAACAATTCAATAACTCACTAAAAAAGACATTTAAGTGACACTTAAATGAATCAGTTAAGCGAATGACTCATTTATAAAGTAATTTACATAATTTGTTCCTGAATTAATAAGCATTTTTGAATGAAACCAACAACGGAACCTGCAGAAATTCCCAACACTAATTCACAGACTTTTGTTATTACTATTATCATTACTATTAGGCTATACTTTACATTTTTATTTAAGTAATTTTGTGCTGCAATGTCGGGTTTTCCAGGTTTAACGAATTCAATATCTTTCCAACTATCCCCCAGGCAACTGTTCAGAGAATCACTGAACAATTATCAGAGGAAAGAAGCATCAATTCCCATTTAAAAGCCCAATTCAATGAATCTGATAAGGACTCAACAAAGTCATTATCCACAGGTCAGCATTCATAAATGAAGTGTATGTATTCCACCTGAGCAGGTTTTAGAGCTTTAAGGCAAAAGGAAATAAATAAACAGCTTGCCAGTACAAATCTGGCACACCTCCTGCAGCCCTTCGCCTCCGGCAACCACCTCCAAAGAAGAAGAGTGTGCGTGAGAAGTCGCTTTATTCTAAAAGGAGAGGGAATGAAAAGAAAAGCAAGCACTTTAAGATCTCTTTGTTTAGGCCATAACGAATACCCCTGAATAACTGTCGCGCTCTCTCTCTGTCTCATCTAGCATGAAGCACGAATCTTGCACTAAATACTAACATATTATAGTCATAATGAATGCAGCCACCAAATGAAAGGCCATTGTTCCAGGCAGACATGTGACTTTTTATTACTGCGAGTGATCAAAATCAGTTATTCAGCGTTGGGCAGGTTGAGGGGGAGTGAGCACAGAGGGAAGTTGTCAGTCAGTAGCTGAAAGAGGTCACAATGCAAGCGGGGCGGTACATGATAATGAGGAGCTCTTTCCGATGCATGACTGATTAACGGACCACGTAAAAACGCGTTGAACTTCAAATGCACGGATAAAACCCAGTCATTCCAGCTAATCCACAAAAGAAAGATCCGAAGCACAGAAACAACACAACTCCTGCCAACTCTCTTTAGCTCCTCTTTTCACATCTCTGTGGTTCCCAGACATTTTTAGTGATTACAGTAGTGTTTAACCCATTGTCTGAAGGGGAGTAATTATGGAGCGTGTATCCAGAGAACTTTTACCCAGGGTGAAGTTTACCCTGGCAGTCCACTGCTATCATCCGCTCGCCACATGAGAGTTCACCACAGCCAATGCAACGGTCTAAAGCCAACTCTGAGGTTCAGCACTGGGTCATGAGCATTGTGACAGGTTCTTCCTCCGGTCCACAAACAAGAAGGGCAATGCTGAGATTTTAGGCGATTATGTGTTATTATTAGAACTAATGTGGGAGTTTATGACTGATGCAGCATTATTTGCATGTTTGTGGTATTATAACTCATGCCTTTAGCTTGAATTGCCTGTAGGGCACAACCCTTCAAAGCATACTTCAGAGGAACATGTGACCAGAAATCCAAGAATATATCACTAGGCTTGCTGAATATAATGGTGCACCGTTTAAAGCATGCAAATACTTACATACACTATGTATAACTCTGATTTTCATAAGTCTCAACTGAGAGCAAACTGTGCAGATGGAAACATTAGACTGATACATAAATATACAAACATGCATTTGTAAGTTAAAGCCTAAAGTTAAAGCCATAATATCTACATCTCATACACATACAGACATATTTTAAAGGAAATTTCAAAACTCTAATAAGGCTAAACACCCAAAAGATGATTTAAGTGACTTTATTATTACTGTAAAATAGGTACAAGCTGTGACACGAAGTGGCAGATTAGAGCTGAGCTGGAAAAGCATGAAATTCTACCAGTATTTCAGCTTTTGAAAAATCCCTTTCAATAAAGGCAACTGCTTTTACCTTCACTTTAAAGTTGCCTAATTTGTTCTGTATAGTATATCCGTTTTATTATTTAAATAAGCATTTAAAAAAGACAAAAATGCATAGTTATATAATATTACATATAATAGGATAGTAAAAAAAAAATTTAAATCAGTCTTACATTTTACTAAATTACAAATTTATTTATTTTTGTAAATACACAAATAAATTCAGTTTTTTATATATTCATCAAAGAATCCTTAATAAATATTGTTGAGATTACTGATAATAATAATAATAATAATAAATTGAATGAATGGATGATGAAAATTCTGCTTAGCCAATAAAAAAAATATTAAATATTTTCAAATATATATTACATAGATAAGTGTATTCACAATATTACTATTTTACTGCATTTTTTTATCAAATAAATGCAACCTTGGCAAGCATAAGAGTCTTAGTTCACAAACATTAAAAAAATCATACCGATCTCAAACTTGTGAACGGTAGTGTTTCCATGATCTTGTAGAAGTGTTTATCTTCACTGTTTTATTGGTGTTTAGAAGAAACCTCATTCCAAAGAAAATTCGGAGGTACAGCCAAAGCAAGTCTGGACGTTCCAAAAGGCACTATTGGCTCAAATATCAACAACAGAAAGCTACATAAATCACCCAGACAATGACTGAAAGGTTGTGCCTCACACTCTCAGTGTGAATAAGCAGATCTGTGAGAGAAGCAAAGCGAGGCCAAGATCTATTTGTGAGAAATACAAAGTTCAGTAGTGTAGAATGTAGTGAAGGTGCAGCAGTCAACCATATCAAGAGCTCTGCATAACACTGGCCTTTAAAAGAGGGTGGCACAATAGACGCCATCACTCAAATAACCGAAATAGACTACGGCATTCAAGAGAACCAACTATAACAGAGCTCACAATGAAAGATTTTATGGTCAAATGACACAAAAATCAAACCAATTTCTAACACAACACAGCACCAAGAAGTGTGGCTAATCCTTCTAAACCAACCAGAAGAACAGCAAATCTGCCAGGATAAATGGGTCAAATTCACACCTGTCAGTTATGCAATTATATATATATATGTTTATCCCAACATAATTAACCCAATAAGCCTAATGCATCATATTTGATTTATATATGCATCTAAATTACCAACACGATTAGTTTATACCTCATTAGCAAGGAAAACTGCTTTTAATGTAATTCTAAAAAGTCCATCTTCAGGTTGTGGTGCACATATCTTTTTGTTGTGAAGTCTTTGCGGATTTCTATAAATAAGCATAAGAATAATTTGACATTGTTAGTAATATTTGATGATAAGCAACTTACAGCTTTTGTAGCTTTATTTGATTAACTGTACATATGTTTTTAGAGAAATCAAGTTAAAATATGAGCATCATATGATACAACAGGCTTTTGAGAACATTTATTGATACATCTCTGCACTGTATTATATGTTTTGACCCCCACAGTAAAAACTACCAAGCTGATCAAAAAAATAAGCATACAAAATATGATAGGGAGATATAAACTCAAATTTATATGTATTTTATAAGTAGTTTGCTAAAAACAGACCTGATTAATTTACATGACAAGGTATCAGAATTTCAACTTTTTGCATTTGCATGTGTTTTTTCCTCCTCAAGTATGAGTTTCATATATGAGCTATGTGAGCAGAGCAGACATATCAAATATTATACTCAACAAAAGACATACAGTATGCAAACATTTTCAACAAACTACTCCATTGAAAAAAATCTATCCAAATGTGTGGACTAAATACTTTCACTTGCAGCACATTTTAGAGTTTTTTTTTTAAATAATAACGTTTCATGTGACTCTAAACAAGGTTTCCTTATGCTATATTAATATGATGCAAGATACCTGCAATCCAGTTTGATTGCAAAACTTCAGAAAAGAAATTAACATATAAATGCCGATCATAAAAACACCTCTGCTAGATGTTTTAACCTGACCTCAACATAATCATAGTTCCGAATTTAAATGATCATTAGTGCCTATAAAAACTAACAAGCACCTGCAAACAAACATTCACAATGACTGTATGAACTTATTAATACATAACTCCTACTGAATAAAAAAATATTATGCATTGATATTAGGTAACACTTCAATAAAACAAGAAAGGAAGTGAACAATTTGTACGACAGGAATCAACAACTACTAGGGAGGAGTGGTAAACTATCAGATCTAATCATTCTATTAAGTAAGAGACAATGCTGCCTAAAACCAACATCATTTTCTGGCCTGTTCATACCTGATTATAGCAAAACAACACACTGCAAATCTGCTCATGGTGTCAGAAAAGTGCACCAACCATCTGCAGACACTAGGCTTCAACACATTGCACAACTCCTTAGCAACATCCGACAAGTTAAGGCACAGCCTCTACAGCAGTGAAGGCAGAAGTACAGTGTGTCCTGATGGTGCATGCGTGCTCCTCAATGATGATTACATCAAACCCTTTGGCTGAAAGACGCTTAGTGGGATTAAATTCAAATGAATGAACCCTTGCATTAAATGGAAAAAATGACAGATCTGAAGGGTATTAAATAATAAGCTCTCACTGCATCAGTGGTTAAATAATCTACATGAACTGAATGATAATTATGATAACAGTGTGAATTATGTGTGTTTTTCTGTCGGTATGAGATTTGAAGTGTACAATCAGGTTCATCAAACTCAAAAGAAAGTCTGAGCTTACCTGGGGAAGAACTGGCGACGGTCTTAATCTCTGGAGACAAACAAAAAGGAATCATATACAAGACCGTTTCAAGGTGTGTCGTGAATTAAACTACTAACAATTCTGTACAAAACAGAAGCAATGCAGGCATTAGCCTTACGGCAAACTGTTAATGTTAAAGCAAACCACAGGAAGCTGGTACAGTGTTACTGGAACAATCGCATTTAATGTTTAATTAGAGCGAGGTAAACAAGATTTTCCTAGCGCACAGCCTACACCTTTAAAATTCCGACTTCTTTTGAGGTTAAACAGGTATAGTTAAAAGTAATGCTGCCAAATAAACATAAAAGAGAAAATCTAACCCGTGGTGCTTGTTAAAAGCTACTTTTGTTTGATCTACTAGTCATCCATATGGTTTTCTACCATTTAAAAAAACTCCTGCTGAGGTTTAATGTCAGTGTTCATTCTTTAACCAATCAAAACAATTACAACCAGTTTGAGGGTGTGCTGTGACCTCCGACCTAAGACAGCCGGCTTGGTTTCATTACAAGGTAGACTATTTATATCATCTTTTATTAAACTAGATTAAGTTGTCAGATTTTAAACCATTAATTCATTAGGAAGCCACCTATAAGTAGGATCACTAAAAGGTGCCTACCAAAAAAAAATACTAATACAAACTCTATTCTTTTTATTCCCTAAGTAGTCCAAGAAGCCACTTTGTTGCTGATGTTCGGGCATGCAGGGGTTCTAGCTACGCCTTGCTTAGAATAAAAGATGTTAAACCCCAGATAAACCCCTAATAGGTCATAAACCTTGAGGTTTATAGCTGCTATATTCATGGAAAGATTCAAAATGGCGGCATTTCAAAGGCTGGTAGAGGGATAGAGCATGGACACAGTCAGCCAGCCATTACAGACTTTTCAGTGCCCTGAGAAACACTGCACTTTTGGAACAGGTTCAAGGATTTGGCCACACTGGCAAATACAAAGACAATACAAGAAATGGGTTTTATCGAACTGAAAAGTTAATTGCGGTTAGCTTGTTATTAGTTCTATAAACAGGCTGAAGGAGATCAAAACAGTTATGATTTAATCATCCCCCCTCCCCCCTCCCCCCTCCTCCCTCCCCTCTCCCCTTACAATTTTTGGGGGATAATCCTTACTTACAATGGCCAGCGTGAAGACACCTTTCAACATCATACCATAATATGATTGAGGTATAAAAAGGGTGAGATTTAGGCAAAGGGTTAGGTAGTTAAATACTGATGAGCTTAACAGACCCCCGGGTTAGAGCAGGTGGAGGGTCTGACTCCACTCAAAGCAATTTTGACTTTCTAACTGGGAGGGAATCTACAGAGAAGCAAACCTTCACCATCTGTTATGAACAAGACTATACTCTACATCAGTCGTTCTCAACCAGGGGACGGGGTCTCACTAGGGGGTCTCGGCAAACTTCCAGGGGGGACTCAGTATATCAGTAATAAGTTAGATTAAAATAGTCTTAATTGAAATGCTTAGATATCTATAAAAAGTGAAAACAATTACATAACAATTATACCTACTGTATACTTTTTATGACCACATATTATTCTCTTAACATTTGTACTTTTAAAAATTCATTTGTCTTTCTACAGTTTTATTTTCGAAGTGCCAATTTTTTTTATTAATCTTTTTATTAATACATTTAGCTTGAAAGCAAAATGACTTAATTAATTAATGACTGAATACGATTTGTATATTTAATACAAAAATAAATAAATAAATAAACAAACCTGCTAATGGTAGCCTATAAGATGCTTTTATTTAGTATTTATTTATTTATTAAAAACAAGGCTAAACATTCTGTGCTATTGTCCTTTACAAGTTAATGTATGTTGACTTAAGACAAACAAGACAAACATACTGAGTAAAATATACATATTTCTTGGGTCATTATTTCACTTTTTCCTTTCATATGCAACATGCCTTACCTGACACAACTTTACTACTGTCCAACAAAACATGTACGCGGAGAGGGAGAACTTCGCGTTCATGTATCGCTCCGGTAAGCAGGCGAGATGCATCTGCACCTCATCCAGTCCTCCGTCTCCAGAACGCTCCAGTTCACAATCCTCCGTCCCAGCACCGTTCCCAGCCCCTGCCTCTTCCATGTTTACAACGATACAACCAGTTTTAAAGTCCTTTAGAACATGCAAATCGTTCTAACTTTACCTGTCTGCTTCATGTTGGTTGTTATTAAGTCCGCTGAATGTCACAGAAGGCAAAGGCACTTGAACAGTGCATGACATTTGTGAGTACTCAACCTCGGGTGATAGAGCAAAGTTTATTTTACCGCTGTCAGTAGTTTACACATATTTTCCAGCTCCGCGAAACGCGAGATTTACTTGTGACGCGGCGGTGTATAAAAAGCAGTGCAAACGTCTCTGTGGTGTGGTATAACAAATCCCAGCGTCCCACGTTGTTTGTCTGTGACTCGGTGACAGTCGGGGGGAGAGGAGTGAGAGTTTCACATCCAACAACTCCTCCGTCTACAGTAAACGAGCGACGCGACGCGGCAAACCTGAACGCGCCCACCGCGAACTATCGGAGTTGCGCATGGAATTCTGACGTCAACGCCCAGTGTACCAATCAAGGAGTTTGTTTACGCGAGCAGCGCGACGCGACAAACTAACCACTCGCATTAAAATCAATGAAATCATCTATGTGCGTTCATTTGCACTGTAAACAACTTGAGGTGTCAGTTTTCTTTTAATAATGGGTCATTTATTACTGTCTAGAAATGCAGTATCAGCTTTGCATACATGACCCTCATCCAGGCAATGACCTTCAATATAAAATAGATTATAAAACAATCAATATTATTATTACATTACTTAATAAGATCAGAACCATTGTCTTAAAGGAACAGGTCAGATTAATATGAAAATGTAGGCTACTCACCCTTAAACAACATGCAGATAAGATTTGTTTCTTCATCTGAAGAGATTTGGAGGATTTTAGCAATACATTACTTAGTTATGGAACCTCTGCAGTAAATGGGTACCGTAAGAATTAGAGTCCAAACAGCTGCTAAAAATATCAAAATAATCCACATTAGTCGATCAGGTAATGTCTTATGAAGTGCAAAGCTGCATGTTTATAATAAATAAATTGAAGATTAAGTTAACTTTTAACGTTTTAAACTTGCCCAAAATACCAGTCCATAACAATTCTTCTAGTGAAAATGTCTATTCTTTTTGTCCTCTAACATCAAAACACACCAAAATATTTGTTAAGACTTGTTTTGGATTGTTTTTGCTTTTAATCAGTGCTTGATCTGTGAATATTTCTCTCCTGATTCAGATGAGACTTTTTCACTGGAGAAATTAGTACAAATATTATGAATAGAGGACTCATTTTAGCGAGAAAGGGTTGAAGTTAAAAACAACTTAATGACTTTTTCTCTTCATAAGATATTAACTTATGGGCTAGAGTCGTGTGGATCACTTACGGATTGTTGTGATGTTTAAACTTTCCTTCTGACGGCACCCATTCCCCCCATTGGCAATGTTCTGCCAAATCTCTCCAAATTTGTTCCTAAGAAAAAACAAACTAAATTTTCAGCAAATTTTCATTTTTGTGTGAACTATTCCTTTATCTTGCATGTCATACCGACCCCTTGCTGTATCTTTACAGACCCTTCAAAAACCCTGGCCATAAAAAAATTATGCTCTTTATTGCATTGTATTGACATTATTGTAATCCATTTAGAGAAAAAGCATTAAATCAATGACTCTGTGAAAAGAGAGTTGTTTTTACACCCACATTCAATCACAGACTTGTTGACGTGATTTTGTCTTAAAGCACAGTCGGCGCCAGGCCTGATACGGGGCTCTGTTCAGTCACTCTGTTGTTTGCTTTGCTATTGTTCTGTCTATTAAGCAACGTCTGAGCTATAGTCAATACGTACAGTGCTGACACCTCACCTCATCTGCTTGGTTTTGAAACAGCCCACATGTAAGTGTGAAATCAACCATTAGTACACCACAAATACAAAAAGCTGCCATTTAAATGCACATGGATTCATAAACAGGTTTTTATTAATACTCAGTGACAAAGGCAAGCACATCAATATAAATATTGCACAGAACTATGATAATTTTCAGCTGCCCTGTCTTGAAAAGAATATAATGGCACTAAGAGGTGACAAAATAACCTTCTTACTACTCCATTTTAACAGAATCAGCACTTTACATAGTTTATATAGCCTACAAATTCATGCAACACATTCGCTGTGCAATATAGTCATTCATATTATTAGGATATTGTCAGTGGTTTTAGTCTTACATGCTATTATCTGTTATCTAATTCTTGGATTTTGACACAGTTCATCCTGAGAAGTAATATAATTACATTTGTACAAGAAATACAGCAACTTCCACAATTTTAAGTATATGAAATAATATGAGGAAAAAGTAAGCTATCTGAAAAGAATCTGTTCAGTGCTTACATTTTTAATTGTCAATGCCAAACTAGAGTGCTTTTATTAAGGATTATCATTGCATTCATTACTGACACCAGCTCTGCACCAGATGTTGTTATGGCTGATGCTGATCTAACGGAAAACAGGTTGAGGCCCTGAAATACAATACTTTACTAATAGCTGCTCAGATTATAGCAGAAAGGGCTTCTTCGAAATGACCCTTTGGCTTACATTTGTTTAGAACAAGGATTGCCGCTTCTAAAGGTACCATTTCTTTGGTATCTGTCTTTATCTTTTAAAATTTTGTTTTTTTTATATTTAGGGTGGGTGATAGGACCAACATCTTATATCATGATATCAGTCATTTTATTGCACAATATATCACAATATAGTAATTTTTGCCTTAAATATGGTCTTTAGGCTATCAAATATTTTATATACCATAGAAATATCACAATTTTTGTCAATTTCACAAAAAACTAATATTAGCTTAAATAATAATAAAAAAAACAAGCTCAAAGAAGACAAGTAAACAGCGATTAAATAAGAAACTAATTACAAGCAGTAGGACAAAAATCTACAACAGGACAAATAAATAAGAAATGCTACATTGTATAATCAAATAAATAAAAACAGCATATTCTTCACTACGTAAATTAAATATATATTTCTTACTATTACAATTACAAAAGTGATTTAGTCAAGAGCTGTGAGAGCTCTTGAGAGCTGTGAGATTTTCTCTCTTCTGTTGTTTGATTAACATGAATGAGCAGGAATATTAGACCGCTGTCACTTTAAAAGCTGCCGGAATCCAATATAGTGTTAATGCCCCGATATACTTCAAACGAAATCGAAGAACGAACAGAAATGACGTCATTTCGAACAAAATCAGACCAAAACGAACCGGTTGACTAAAGCGAACTTTTTGCACTTCAAAAGACATTACCTGAATAAATATTACACCATACTGCTGCTGTCGTTCTTCTTTTAAACCTAATTTAAAAGGAATGCAATATATAAACCTTTGTTTTTAAATCAAATTTATAGGCTACGTGCGAGCGTTGCCTCCAGCAGCGCGGGGGTGCCAGAATGTTCGTCACTCAGCCTTTTCGAACTTCTTTTCGCCCTCAAACGAAGAACGAAAAAGAAGTTTAAAGTATAGCGGGGCCTTTACACATGTGCTTTCTTTCTCAGATGTTTGCTTCCACTGAAGACCTAAATTACTGTGTTTGAGGATACTTGCAAAAAACTTGCACGCTTTTATGCATACAAGTGTGTTTATTATTAACTGTTCAATAAAGTGCCTATAAAATGGCAAAAATAATAACAATGTTCACTCTATTAGCACCGTCTTCACGTGCGCCTTTCTTACAGTGCTTAAAAGCACTTGTTTTTAAACTACAATGCTTAAAGGAAAACGCAACTGCTTTCCATATTCCACTATATTCTTCCCTCAAATTAGACAAGTTGATACGTACCTCTCCCGTCTCAGTGCGTGCACTTAATCACTCTAGCGCACGGCGCCACTAAGTTAGCATTTAGCTTATATCCATTCATTGCTTAGGATCCAAACAGGGATGAATTTAGAAGCCAACAAACATTTCCACGTTTTCCCTATTTAAAGACGGTTACGTGACACGAGTAAGTATGGTGACACAAAATAAAGAGTGCTGCTTTTTTAAGCAAATAAAAAAAGATAACTATAACGTATGGCGGAAGAGCAATTCGCAGCACTTTGACCTCCTGCGAAGTTAAGCGAAGAACATAGTGGAATGTGGAAAAACGGTGGCGTTAAGTGTTAAGTTTTCATGACCACGTAGCATAGCAATGTCACATGAGCGTGCGATAGAAACGATAGTCTAAAATCTCTACAGGTTGACACATTTCTACTGGTTAATCGTGTCTAACGTTACCGGTATATCACCCACCCCTAATTCATATATACACTGAGAGTGTAAATAAATGGTTTAAAGTTAAGTTCAATGTTAAACGGCCACCCAAATATAGATGTACAGATATCTAGATTTAAGCAGATGCAACTGTCTGCTCAAAGATAGATGTGCAGACATATAGATTAATAGTCATACCAGGTGTTGTATTTATGAGAATTGTGTTCAATAACAACCCAAGCTGGACTATTGGAGTCTAGGTTGAGTTGAAGTATTTACCAAGTGAAAAAGGAACAGAATTGGCAGAATTACATTCCAAACTGGACAAAGAAGACAAGTAAAAGTGCCACCTGCCTGCTTTGTGAAGAGGCCTACTATATGTATGAATGGACCCTTTTTAGGGGGCTCTCATCTATTCTGGTCACATCAGCCAGATCAGAAGCGTTCTTTCAAAGGGCTACTTTACCTCATTTATTCACTGATACACAATTATCCGTCTCTGTTTTGAACTTTAATTGGACAAATGAAAATGCAAAGTTGATTCCATTGCTATGTCTCCAGCTGTCCCAATCCTTTCAAGAAATTGTCTGTTTCTCTTCCAAACTCCAGAATAGAGCTTTTCAAATAGCTTGTGAGATTGTTTCAAGATACAAAAACAAGCTAAAGTATAACTTCCCACAATGTCAAGTTCCATAACTTTTCTCGATTAAAACAAGAGTTTAAAATGTGTCCCTTGGACATTAATAAAGTGTTATTGTAGTTATTGCACTAGTATGTACTGTCATTGATCCTTGGTTTGAAAACTCCAGCAATAAACTTGCAATAAAAAATAGCAGTGATTGCAGAAACACTATGGAGCGAAAAACACTGATACGACAGGTTCCAGACAAATGACAGTTTTTCGAACAAACAGATCAACAGACCTGTTGTTGCTCCAGGCTGACAATGTTGCTGAGTTGACAGTAAAATGAGCAAACATGTCAGGTTTCTTGCGGAAGAAAGGTAGAGACTTTGACAGCTGGTAGAGAGGTCAGCTGACCGGAGGGCTGAGGTACTGGACAGAAGAAACCAGTTTAAGACAGTCAGGATCTGTAAAGAAATTAGAAAAAGATTCAATGTTTCAATGTGCAGGTAGCTCTAAGGTTGAATATCACCAAAAAATATGTCATTTCCTCCACAAAAAAATAAATAAAATAAACCTGACACAACTTCTCCAAAAAATTCAATTTAAACAACACATTCTAAGATGTTCACTTAAAATTGTACTTTTTAAATGTAAATAAAATATAATTATTTTCATATTACAGTAAGAATTAGATTAATTTCTTTATTATTTTTGTTTTAATTAATTATTTATTCTATAGCCAACAACAATAATTTTGTTGCTTAATGTGATTAAATGTAATAATAATAACAATAATAATTAATAATAATAATAAATATAATGGTCCTAAAATTTTTCTATAATTTTTGTTCATGCAAAATATTTTTTCACAGATCTTAATGGGATTCAAATACTTTGATCTTATAATTATTCACACAGTTTTAGCATCTGAAGTGAGTAAATTTCACTCCTGTCATTGTCAATGCCAATTATTTGAAGCAGCTGCACCACATACACTACTCTACTTTGTTTCCTTTAAGCTTTAACCAACTCAACAAGGGTTTAGTGATCTAGCAGTGCTGTCTATTCTCTTTACATCTTAGTGTCCTGCACAAATAACTAATTCCATCCCTTAATATTGACACAGTCCCCCCATTGTGTCCCACGTCACTGGACTAAATCGTCCGTAGAGTCATGCAACCATACTAACAGCATGAAGCGTATTCCCTAAGCCAGAAAACAGAACAGAGTCCTGTTCAGCATCACCTCTCTCAATGGGCAGCAGTCAGCCAGCTCTATACATCTGCTCTGTAGTGGCTCCCGGGTTGCTAAGAACACTCTCAGGAGCACACTGATGGATTATAGACTAGTCAAAGCCAACATGAACCCCTTCCCCTCTGGCTGCAAGCCGAACTGCTGGAGAGCAGCATCAGATGAGACAAGCATGCATAGAAAATGTCCCGCTCTGATGAAAGATAGTGCATGAGGAAATGCAGACAGGCTTAGTTTGATTCTGGTGAAGAAATGCAGGTGGTTTAAACGTTCTGTTCAATCTTACACTGGGTTTTCAGCACTCATGCTGCATGCATAGGTTGTGCTATGTCTATACTGCCACATAGTGGCCAAACTGTACTTTTACAGTGTAAAAAAATAAATAAATAACACTGTTTGATCTGTAAGCCTCTCCATTTAATTAAAAACAAACATGTCAGCATCTATCACTACATAATAAAACATATTTGGCTGAACTGTGCCCCTCATCATGCTGCAAGTCGCTGGTGGCTCAGACTGAATACATGCTTTCATATTTTCCAGATGTGCATGCAAACAGCTGTCTGTTGTGTGAGGATCCACTGAGAGCTGAGCAGGAAATAAAAGTATGTCAATAGACCATTCACTGCTCATGTCGAACCCTGTGACCATGATATGTCCATCCAAAACAAGCCAAGCAATATAACTCAGGCCACATTCAAGTGCATTTCCTGCAAAGGAAAACACGCTTCACATTGTATTGTACACTGATTTTGCAATAAGTACAAATACTAAAAAGAGAGAAAGTCCTTTCTCTATATCTATTGATGTTGTCCTGGATTTATTTGCTTATTTATCTTCTAAAGTAGCTCTGTTAAGAATAGGCACAGACTGAAGGTGGATAAAAATCCACTTTGTAGGTTGATTAGAATGACAGTGGAACTCAAAATGAGTTCAGTATCTACGTTCAGCATTTTTTGGTACGCAGGCGAAGTAATAGTCAAAAGGCTATTTGTCTAAAATTCATGAGGTTGATTTGGTTTTTTACCAATTTCCAAAATTCCACATGATCTAAAATTGCACCTAGAGTACTGGTTCACTTCCAAGGGGGCCAGAGGGATGGCTTAAAAATATTTAATAAAATAAAATTAAATATATAACCTTTTTTTTCTCAATAACTATTATTTTATTTAAACTGCATACAGAAACAGAGTATTTAATATTGGTTAATTAAATATCAATGCTCCCTGTTTGAAAACAAGCAGCACTGTCATAATTTCTTAGCCAATATTGAGGGGGGAGGGGGTATTGTGTTGGACAATGGGAGGCCTTCAAGTCAAAAAGGTCGAAAACCGCTGGGTTCACATGATAATTACACATTAATGTTCCTTAAGAGTAAATAAGTATATAGCAACCTACAATCAAACACAGTCAGTGCTCTTGTGGTAACCATATTTTGGGGACCCTTTTAGCAGTAGAAATGGGGTAAGGTGATTTGCAAAAATGCTGTAAAATGACTGTCAAAAGTTTGCACAAAGAAATTTTTTCAAAACTTTCAATCATTCTTTGTCAACAAGGCAAGAGAGCCTTATTAAATATTAACAAGATATTCTCCTCAAATTCCATTTACTTTCAGTTCCAGAGTTATCGTTTTGAATTATTAATTACCACAGGTCAGCGGTTTTCTTTTTAGTCAAAATGTCCTAATCACCAAAAAGGAAGCAAAATAAAAATAATAAAACCTTCAACAAGATACACATAAGGAATATAAAACAATTACATGAATGAATTACCTGCAGCATCAAATCCTAAATCAGAAGCTTACGACACTACCATCATTTCCACTCTCATTCTGGTGCACTGCCAATATACTGAGAGCTTTCCCATCTAAGTGCTGTTGCTATGGTTTCAAGATATCAGCTGAAATATATAACAAGACAAATATGTAGGGAGGATATCTGACCTTGAAGCCCTATCAAAAAACAGCTCTGCTATTCTCAGTGCTCATTAATTTACTCCAAACACTCTCGCCTGGAGAACTATAGTTATAAAGCTGCCAAATAAGTCATTTATTTAATCTTATTGTAGATTTCAATGTATCTATATTAATGTATTTCAGTACACAGTGTGATGCAATTTCAGATCTTTTTTTTTTTGTGGAATAGTTTGCATGAGAGTACTAATAATAGACCAGAAGATTAAAACCCTCCCTCCATCTGAAATACTAATTACACATTCAGTCCATCAACGCTCAGTGACGCAGACACCAAACAGCCTATAGATCAGAGTCTTTGAGCACCTCTGCTGACCCAGCTACAGCAGAATCATTCCCAGAAAGCCTTGAAACGCAAACACTTTCCCTGACACAAGCACAAACCAGTGGCCACTGACTCCCTTATGATGTAATTAAAGAAGAGCTTTTAAAGGCCCTGGTCTGCAAAATGTGCTTTGGCATTATATTGACTGGCAGTGTAAAAATAACTACTTTGAAAATGCCTTAAAGAAGACTTTGGAATATATTAAGTATTATGCTGTTCAACCTTTCCAGTTTTCCTATTCCTATCTCCTCCTGCAACTGACAGTACAGCATGCCAATTTGTTCACCTCTTGCCATTGTTTGTGAGTGAACTAAAGGAGAAAATGCTTGCTGTGAATATACCTGCAAGGCATGTGAGAATTTGACAGCAGGATGAAGGACTAAGTGACATGTTTCCTCTGAGGCCTCACTAGCACAGTTGCTCCTCAAGCACCCCTACAGTCATTAATAATGAAACGTTTCTTAGCTCTGTTGTTCTTGCAATAAGATTACAGTGATTAAGCTACAAATCAAGCAAATACATAATTTAAACATACTGTATACGTGTATGCAATACTTTTTATGCATGACAAGACAAATGGTCCTAAACCATAAGAGTGTCAACACTTGAAATATAGAGCTTTGAAAATTAAAAAAAAAAAAAAAAAATTATGTACTGGATAGTTTCTACGTAGATGGATAGATAAATAGATAGATGGTAGTTTCTACGTGGGTGGGGGGGTGGGTGGATGGATGAATGGATAATCCCAGCACCTGTTTCACTTCTTCATTCGGCATCTGCGTTCTACTTTCCTATCGCCTGGAAAGACACTGTAGGATCCCTCACTATTCACAACAGACTTCCTGTGATAGCGTAATCTATGCTTCTTTTTGGATGGGTTTCCCTCTTCCACTTTATTATGGTGGTCCTCTCTGCAAAAAACATCTGAAGAAACAGAGGACATGAGAGGAAGTGATGTAGGCCTGGTAGCTTGAGATACGTCTGCATCACCAGATTCAACATCCCATGGGCCGTACGTTTCCAGCACCAAATCATCAGAAGCACTGGTAGTGACAAGTCCCTCAGTCTCTAAAAGGGAAGGTTGCGTATCTTCAGAAAAGCTGGACTTCGTCAAGCGATGTCTAGAATGCAAGCCTCTCTCAGTAGATGCCCCTGGCCTTTTCTTGTGCTTTGACTTCACAGATTTTTGAGACTGTTCTTTGTTCTGCTTTGCCCCTTGATCAAGCACGAGGGCATCTCTTATTGCACAGCTTGAATGAGCTTGAGTTAAGTTGATTTTCAAAGAAGACAACTGACTAGCACACTGCTCAACAAGGGAAGCTATGCTGATGTCACTTCTTATCCCGCAGGTGCTGGCCGGAGAGAGTAGGTCTCTGGTTATTGGCTGTGAAGTTGGAGTGGACCTGGGAAGACTTGCATGAGCCCAAAGGTCTGAAGTCTTAATGTGCTCAATGAGGGACATACAAGAACGGCACAGGTGCAAATCTTTAGCTCTATTTTTTAGGGAATTCTTGCAGGATTCACAAAGAGAATCCTTGTTTATGGCCAACACAAACAAAGACCTTGTCCCAGAGCCAGGGGAGCTGACCACTGGGGACTCCAAATCTCCACCTGGAGTTGTTGGAGAGTCGGTATTGAATATCCTGAAACACACACCACTCACTGGGGTCCTGGGTTGGCTCTCTGGAGAGGCCAAGGTTGACACCACTGTCTTTGCAACATTTGAGGGCAGAACACCAATACTTTTTTGACTTGACTCGTTGAAATGAACAGTCTCTCCTCTACCGTTAACAGTTCTTGCTCCTTTTGTTCGTTTTCTGACCCTTGCTGACTGGGTTTCGCATCTAAGACATACATCTCTGGCATCTTCACTACTAAATTTAGAAGATCTGGATTCTGCTGGGTTGCTTTTGTCTGTCCTATGCTTCAGCCAGTTAACTATACCCATTGCCATAGATATCTCAGTGTCACAAAGCTTTAGTAAGCAATCTTTCCCCATCCATTTGCTTTGAAGAAGCTCATGACCAACAAAGTCCTGAGCCAAAGGTGGGGCAAGATTCTCCTCTGCTCCGACGTGGAAGCTGCACATGGATAATGGAAGATCACTGTGCTGGCCAACGATGCTGTCTGTTAGATCGAGCTCATCATCAAAGATCGGGGTAATCTCTGCCTCACTGGGGTCACAGAATAGCTCATAAAGAGCATCTCCACTGTACGTGTCCCTAGGGAACTTACTGGAATGCACTGGAGTGAGGGAACTTCTGCTGTGGTCCTCAAAACCAGGAGAAACATAATCACAGTAGCCCTCATCACTGGTGTTCCCTTGGTTGTCACTTTTGGGTGTTATCACATCAGTCTTAAATTCCATGATCTCTGACTCAACAGGTTGTGGTGTATTTGCTGTTAGATCTTCAGACTTGGTTGTGGAAGGAGATTTTGTGATAGGAGTTGTGGATTTTGTTGCACGTCCTGGTGCTTTTGAACTTTGCCCTAATAGCAAAGTTCTGTTTAGGGTTTCCCACAACCCAAACATGTCCAGGACCTCAGCATGAGCTGGAGAGGCTAGGCATTCCTTACCTCCCTGGAAACCTGTAGTAGTAGGGCTTTGGCTTGGAGGTTCACAGGAAACTTTGAGACGCTCTGGGCTAAGGACCCCCTCAGGTAATACAAAATCATCAGCAAATATCTCACCACAACCAGCCTGAGATCCAAAGCTTTTTAATGAAGCAGCGTCTTCACAGACATTAGCACAACATTCACTAGAAGAGTCAGAGGGAGTCTCGCTGAGCTCGTCATTAAATCTGCTTCCTGCTGTGGTACGCTCTCTGTGCCTCACCATCTTCCTCGTCCGTTTCAATGATGGAACATTTTCTCCTACAACACGACATGGTGTACTTGGTGACATAGCTTTCTCGTGTTTGTATCTTTTGTGAACAAATAAGTCCTTAATGGCTTTCCTAGGTTTCCTCAGGGAGATCCTCTTTTTAGGAATTGATTTGGCTATGCAGGGCACAAAGGGCACTTGAGGAGTTAGGTTACGGTAATCAATGATTTCACGACTGCTGCCAGAAGTTACCCGATTCTCACGAAGCAACCTTAGAGGCGCCTCGAATCCTGAAAAGCTGACACTTGTCACCAGCTTGTGGTGATGGCGCCAGTTGGTCCCATCTTCGTATACCGGGCTCTCAGCTTGCTGCTGTCCCTTTCCTTCCCTCACACATTCATGGGTTCTGCTTCTTCTAAAAGAGCCACGGAGCCATCTGTGACCTTCTGAGAGCGTAACACTAACCCCTGGAGACAGTATGTCCAAAGTGTCTGGCACAGGCAGTGAGGATGGGCTTTCATCAGTGCTGTGTGTATTCACAAATCCATTATTTGTTCTGATTTGAGATGTGGGGTCTTCAGGCCCTTTATATCGGCCATGTGCCTTACTTGATCTCTTCCGATCATCTGAAGAATCTTCGCCCTTTGACAGCTCCATGTTTTCATATACATAACTGTAACTAGATATAAGACAAATAAAGGATACAGTTAATATAGAAGGATTATTTGTGATTTTTATTTACCTGTAATTTTTCAAAAATGTTATAATATTATATTGTATTTAAATCATACTTGTATCCACAATCTCGTCCTTTAAGATTAAAAACATTTCAAAGAACCTTAACAAAAAAACACTTTTTTTTATGTCTAATGTTTTTAGTTTTTAATGCTTTTGAATCTACACTTCAAAGTGGCTATGAGATCAGTGAATAATTTTCATACATGACCCTGGACTACAAAATCATAGCACAGATATATTTATAGCAATAACCAAAAATACATTGTATGGGTCAATATTATTGATTTCCCTTTTATGTCAAAAATCTTTTTTGATATTTGATATTTTTGCACTCTCAGGCTACAGATTTTCAAATAGTTATATTCATATGCAGCAGAAACTCAACAAATTAATCTTAAAAAAAGTAATGAACATTATTTCATATTTAAAAAAAGAAAAGAAAAGAAACACATTAAGATACATTTTGCTCTTATCAGCTGAAGAATATTCATGTTGGAAGGATTTTAAACTCATTTTACATAATTGTAATGATCCTTTTATTCCTTTCAGCTAAAACATTCACATCACATATGGGAAAACTATTCAGTAATATTAAACAGCACAGCGACAACAACATTATTTTGATGTATGATATTATTTGACGTAATATGGGAAACTGCAATGAGTCTAGCAGTATTTTACTACGCATAGCTACAGTATATTTTAAAGCAGATGACAGGCTGGTTTGTAGTAAGAAAAAACGGATGTGCACTTCGTTTTACAGAAACATTTTGTTAATACTGAAATCACTAAACTGTAACTCAAATTTGATACAACAAGGACAGTGTGTATAAAATAGGTCACACAAGTATATTATGACAAGATTGAGCATTATGTGGCTCGATAATTTCCACTAAACAACGGGTCATACTAACGGTAATGAGCCAATAGTAAATGCCTCACAAAATCAAAATTCCACTGATTTCATATTTTGCAATAACTCATGTTTGTAACGTAGGCTACTCTGCCCTGCTGGCGTGCAGTTCGTCGTTCGATTCATTTGAGCAACGCCTTTATGCACACGTTTTTGCCTAAAACAAAGTGCACTGAATTCCAATAAATAAACCAATTCGAATGGCACGTCATTTCAGCGGTCATTTCAATACATACCTGAAGCAGACTGTGGCAGAAGGCGTTTGGCGGGAGCTGGTGGTTCACAAGCGCGTGACAAGATGGGATGCTCTGGCTGTCAGCGGCGCGTGTGAAGATAATTACGATAGCCAATCAGAAGACAGAATAACGCTCACAACACAGCATCACTGATCATACGCCTAGATACAACGAGCGCGGAACGTTTCTCACATAAAGAAACGGCTTTCATAACATTTCTGGTTGAGAAACATAAAGCCTCCAGGCTCAGCTCAAACGTATACGGGAATATTAACAATAAATTCCCCTAAAATTGAAAGAAAACGTATCACAACCCACAAGTCCACTCCAGTCACTCCAGTTATATTATCTAAAAAAGCTATTTGAATCCGCTAACGTTACATCATTTTGAATGTTTAGTGCTAAAAGCTAATGTTTGCTTGTACTATTACACTAATGTTAATATTTTAATTCCTTCAAAACAAAACACACAAGAATGAAGATTCTTGAAATGTGAACAAAATTTAATTAACCTTTTGAGGAACACTAAAAAAAAACACTGACAAATAACCATTTTTTGAGGGAAAAAAAAATATTCCAGAACTAAACAGAAATATGTTCTCCAACTCTGAAGTGCAAATGCTGATCACAGATAAGGACCCCATCCAAGGTACATGAGGCACAGGAGGTTATCATCAGTGGCTTCCTGAATGAGGTAGTGTACATGACCCTCAATGGACAGTGGCAGGCCCATCACTTTATTCCTGTTCTTGATCACTCCCTGAAGACGCTGCTCTATGTCCAGAACATGAGTCTTAGCCTAGAGTAGAACGAAATCAAATTATGACTATTTACAGCTATTACTTAACCTCATTACTTAATCTATAGTTAAAATGCAGCAGCTCAAATTACACTTAAACTACTCAAAGCAAGTGTTTCTAATTTCTAACCATAATGACTTATGTCTATTCATAATTCAAGCCTGCTTAGCTGAATATAAAAGCACATATGATAGACGCCATAGATAAGGATCTTCATTCAGGCTCATGTTACTAAGTACCTTCTCATTGAGGATCTCTCCAGATTCATTGACTTGTGTCTTAGAGGAACCCTTGACAGGTTTACTCCACTCTACCAAGGGATCATGCAGGAATGTTTTTAAAACACTGGTAAAAAGGAATAAAAAGACTTCATGAAATTTCAAGTATTATACGAAACTGTGCAAAATTTTAAACTCATTGTGCAAATCAACTTATGTTATTACAATAACAAAAAAAATTGACTAAGATGCAGTTCTGCATATACAGTTGAACATTTAACCAAAAACATAATCGTAATCCGTAAAGTTTGTCATAAAAAAATATAATATATAATAACCTACTTATCTTTTTTTTTTTTTTTCAGAATTGAAAAAAAAAAGCATCATGATTTCCATAATAAATATTAAACAGTACAACAGTTTTTAACACTGATAATAATAAATGTTCCTTGCGCACCAAATTAGCATATTAGACTGAATTCTGATGGATCATGTGATACTGAAGACTGGAGTAATGGCTGCAGAAAATTCACTTCGTCATCACAGGAGTAAGCTACTTTTTAAAAATACATTAAAACAGATACAATTATTTTAAATATGTCAAATAATATTATTTCATCATATTGCAGTCGGTCCTGTATTCTTAATCAAATAAATACAGCCTACAGTGAGAATAAGAGACTTATTTCACAAATATTCAACCCCAAAATTGAACAGTAGGGTAAGTTTGTCTGCTTTTGTATGTTCAGAGATGTTCACCTCATCAGCGGCTCTCTCTGGTCCCTCATGAGTCTGAGTGTGACTTCACAGGCCTGTCTGAACAGACCCTCTGTGCCCATCGGCCCCATGGCATGAACCATGTTCTGAGTGAGCCGGAAGGGAACCACCTCAGGAACATCAAATGTCTCTCCCTTAAACACCAAAAACACATTTATTCTTCAGTTACCCAAAGATATCAAATATAGGTAGTAATGAAACTCACATTTCTCATTCATCTCACCTTGTTGAAGAGGCAGTTGAAGTCCACATGGACACACTCGCCAGTTAGGGAGTCAAACAAAATGTTCTCTCCATGGCGATCACCAAGACCAAGAATATAGCCCACCATAGACATGACCGCAGTAGAGCGACAGTAAGCAGACCTGCTGTTGTACCTGTCAAATGCCACATTTGACTCATGTGCAAGGATGTTCAGGTAAGTGCTTTTCTAATGAAATCCTCAACAACTTTAATAGCTAAGAAACATTTAGCATATTACTGTGCAAAGATGATATGAATATGAACAATGAAGGCCTATGATATATACCAAGAGGTAGGATCAGGAAATGTCCGTAAGAACCACTCGTGAAAAACTGGTGGGTGTCTGGCACACAGCACATCTTTGTGCAGCTTCAGCTTCTCCTGAAAAGATGCTGTTTTTGGCAAAATCAGCTTTCGTAGCTCTGTCCCACTGACATAGATCCCTGTTCAAAATAACGTAACTCAATTTAGACCACTTTCACACAAAAAATAAAAAATACAACAGAAGACACTGACAGCCTGAAAAACTTAAACAGCATGTTTGGCGCTCTATGGAATTGATTCTGATTGCTTAATCAATATTTTATGTCTATGTAACAGTACACTACAGTTTAAAAGTTTGGGGTAGATCAAAATTTGTAATGTAATATTAAATCAGACATCATTCTAATATGTGAGTCCACAAACCAGTCATAAGTAGCATGGGTATATTTGTATAAATAGCCAAAATTATATATATTTTTTTCTAGTTCTTTCTATTTTCTTTTATGCTAAAAATAATCAAGATATTAAATAAAGATCATGTTCCATTAAGATATTTTGTAAATTTCCTACTTTAAATATATCAAAACTTGACAACATTTTGCAGATTCTAGATTTTCAAATAGTTGTATCTTGGCCAAATATTGTACAATCCTAAAAACCATAAATCAATGGAAAGCGTATTAACTCAGATTTCAGATGATGTATAAATCTAAATTTCCAAAAATTGGTTTAATTGGTTTTTGTGGTCCGTGGTCACATATGATAATTTGCTGCTCAAGAAGCATTGCTTCTTATTATCGTTGTTGAAAACGCTGCTAAATATTTTTTGTGGAAATGTTTTTTTCCAGGATTCTTCAATAAATTTAAGTTTAAAAACTCCATTTATGTGAAACAGAAATTTTTTGTAATATTATAAATGTATTTACTTAATTTTTTATTTATTGTTATATATATATATATATATATATATTACTGACCCAAACTTTTGAGGAGCAGTAGGCCTGATTATTTATGTGGTGATAAAAACTGTAAGCTAATTATATCACAAAATAAACCACTTCAGAATTATCTGTGTTAGAATATATCATGCAACACACAGCATTACTTCTTTATAACATACACATTCTACCCTTAAGAAGAGAGTTAGAGGCTATAAAATCAGCACACCTTTCTCTTTATACAGCTTTGTGAGGATGTGGCGTAAACCCGCCGTGTTGTTGACCCACTCTATTATGCCACACTCTTCATTCAGAGGGATGACTGCGTATGTCCGTATGTGCAAATCCCTCCGTCTAGACTCTGCATCTTTCCTCAAAGACTAAACAGAGGCACATTAGGAAAGTTCTGTTAAATGTAGTAATATGGTGAACAGCACAACTCTAGTACCTTATTAATGAGACAGTTGAACTCCATCAGGCGGCAATCTTTCCTCAGGTCATCTTTAGGTTTGCACATCATGGTGTAGAACTTTCCATCAGAGCCCTTGAGCGAGATCTTTTTTGGCTTCTGCAAGGATGCCAAGATCTCCACCTTCACGAAATGAAACATATCATGATATCATTAATAAAGTGTCATTTAAAATGAGAGGGATCAAATACTGGTGAAACAGGTGGGCCTCACTGTGTCATCGAAGCCAGCGAGGTAATCCCAGTGTCCTGGAAAAGCGTCATGTTTGGGGTTGGCTCCTCCAGTGGAAGGCAGGGTGGGTATAAGGACAGACTGCAGGGGGATGAGGATCTGACTGAAGGTGGGCTCTTCCACCAGTTTCTTCAGCATTTTGAAGTGTACACTCATGCTGAGGGTGCTGCTGTTCCCATCCACCTACACAAAATAAACAAAAACACAGTCTGACTGCATCCAAACCCAAGAGTAATTTTGCAACCAACTGATTTCAAATTGAATGCCTAAGGGGAAAGTTGAGGAACACTAAGGATTAGTAATATACACATAAAAGCTGTTCCCTTGGAAATCTTAATATTATTTTCTTGCTAGCGGTACAGTCTGTCTTACTGGTTTATTGCCAAGCTCCACCAGCTTGTCTGTCAATCTGTTGGCATCTCCTATAAATTTTCCAAATGACTCATTTAAACTGACAGCCTTCTTCAGGATCTCCTTACATCTGTTCATTCGAGTTGGATAGGATGACTAAAAATGAAAGAAGCATATACATTACACAGTTTATTTCCGTGAAAAACATTATTTATGGTTGTAGTTGTGACTGTGATATCTGACCTTTGACACAGCCGTCATCATCCACATAGCTTGTTGAGGGTAAGCTAAGAATACTTTGGCCACAATCTCCATCAGCACAGCAAACACCTCGTTGTTGGAGTGGCAGATTCGGGAGATGAGCTGTGAAAAGGCCGTGAGGAACTGGTAGGGCGAGAGGTTGCTGGTGTGTTCGCTGATGACAGAATTGATCTTTGTGAGTTCAGCACGCATCTGTGCTCGGTCAGAGCGGCCAGCTGAAAAAGAGGGAGGAAGCTGGTGTATCAATGGTGGTCTGTTTATTTAGGTTAACCAATCTTCGTGTTGATAGTAAATTGATTTTAATCATTAGGCTACTGCACTGTTAATTCAGCTAAAACTACTTCACAATATTAATAACAATAATACCATTAATATTTTCACATTTTTGTAATGTTGCACTTATTGCACATTTTGCAAATCCTCCTTTTTATCATTAGAAATCAATTACTGGTCAACAAACAGTTAAAAAATTACAATATTTCAGGAAAAAATCATCTTTAGTTAATCTATTAGATTGATTCTTTTGACTTGTTGACTTGTCAATTTCAGGCCAATATATATATATATATTTATATATATAATGTTTCAACATTAATGCATATGGATCTGCAATGCATTAACACAACAAGTTAATTGTTCATATGCTTAGTTTCAAGATTATTGCAGGTAATTTTG
Source organism: Enteromius mattozi (assembly GCA_032359235.1). NCBI lineage: Eukaryota > Metazoa > Chordata > Actinopteri > Cypriniformes > Cyprinidae > Enteromius > Enteromius mattozi. The sequence continues at coordinate 6,079,952 of JAUMHE010000043.1, forward strand.
TGTTTTACCTTTTTCAAACTCATAAACTTTGGCTCCGAAGTCTAGCCATAAGGTTAGCATTCTCGGCATGGCTTGATAGATGTACTGATTGCCAAACTGCAGGGCTCTACGAAGAGAGCAAAGCATTACAGTATTCACCTAATGCACATTGAAACATTTCATTCAGAACTGCTCCTACAGGAGAACAAATCAAACATCTTACTTTCCAAAATATGTGACGATATAACGAATGAGGTTGCCCTGTCTTTCCAGTTTGTTGTCAGTGACCATGGGCATCACCTTGTCGTAGTATTTTGCCAGATAGAAATTACCATCCTCCCATTCTGGTAACAGATGTGTGACATCCTGAATTTATGAAAGAAAAATATTGTCTGATCTATAGCTGGCAGAGTTAATTGTGAAGAACATTTTAATCATCTAAAGAACCCTTTTTTTACTATAAACAACCTTTTGTCCAATGGAAAAGTTTCATTTAACAAGTGAATTTATTTTACATTTACACTATGTTGAACACTTCATGTGTTTTTAATAAAGAGAATGATACAGCATTTATATCTCACTGTAATTACATTTTTCAAGTTATGTAGTTCAACATAAAAAAAAAAAAATCATATCTCCAAGCCCTAGCCTAATTGGTCTGATTCCGGTTAAATTTGTCCTCAAAAGAAGTGACTGAAATACCTTATAGGTTTTCATTATAGCATTGCTCTCAAAGTTGGCTGTATCTTCCATGTATCTGCCCACCAGCAGCATGGCATTCCCTTTTATCCGGATTCTCTTTGGGTCCGTGAGTGTCTGGTCATCAGGAAAACACTGCTGAACACCTTTCTGCAAGACTATCAGAGCCTGATGCACATCACCCTATAAAAACAATTTTTTTTTTTTTCTTACAACAATTTCAAGTATGGAAAAGACCTCCATCAAAAAAAATCTACTGTAACAGCATTTAGCTCACCAGCACCAACAGCTTTATGATCAGTGTGCTGACATATTGTGCCGCTGTGCAGCTAAGAACATGATCAGCTTAAACCACCGTCCATGCTTCAAAGCATAACTAACCAGTAGTAGTGCAGCGGATCACAAAACTCACAGTTTGGATCATACTACGGGTTTTGAGTCACGGATCGGATCATTTTTCAAAACAGAAAAAAAAAGTGTTTGCTTTTCATTTATTGTTTAAAAGCTTGCTTTAAGGATTTCTACACCCCAGCAGAAACTACTAGCTTACCTACTAAAGTCAGTAATACAACAACAATAACTGTACAAATTACAAGCATAGATAAAACAGCCTACAACATAAAATGATGGCTATATAAAGACAGTAACAGTAGTATTCAGTTGCAGAAATGTAATAATTAAGTGTAAAACAATATATTAACGCTTCTTGCATAAGTTAAATACAGATTAATCTTTGTTAAAGCTATGGTGTATTTCTAGGCTGCTGTCTCTTTAAGACTAAATGCACGGACCTAAAACTGACACATATTTGGTATCTTTCTTAATCAGCTGTATATGTTAACATAAGACATGGACATAACCTAGTGTGTTTACTAGAAAATGTGCCAAAATGCATATTTTCACATAAGTTTGTGTGTATGTATCTATCCATTGAGGCACTGAAACACAGGGTCTAAATTGCACAACTGTTAGAGCAGAGCCATTAAGCTCAACATACCTTAGAGCAGAGCCATTTGGCTTTTTCAATGAAAAGCTCAGAGAGGTGCGAGTTCTCAGCATTGAGCAGGGCGTTGAAAGCTGTTTGGTGATGACCAGCTCTTCTGGCCACACGAGCGCTCTGCAGCCAGCACTCACCAACCTGCTCCTCACACGAAGAACTACAAAGAAGTCTTCATCAGCAAAACAAATGCACTCTCAATTCTAATTATATCACCACTCAAACAGAATACTTACAGAATACCTAACCCTAATGAATTAAGAATGATATATAAAGAGAAAAGGCAACAAACAATCAAGCATATTCAAAAATGAACTCATTACTTGGATTATTCACATGAAAGTAAAACCTTTTGTATTTTGAAATGAAAGTTGCTTGTGCTTATACCCCTTGCTGAGATTGAGAAGAGCTCTCCGCAAGGCCAGGATGGGTTCCTTGGCTCTAAACGAGTTTTGGGTCATAAGTTGGCGGGCATCCCAGTTGAGTTTGGGCTCAGGCTTTTTTTCTGTGCTTTCTTTCTGCAGCTCAGTGAAGGCATGCTCTAACTCACACAGCATATGAAGCCTAAAACCCAACATCAAAAATGAGCATATTCTATGTGTGGTTTTTATTTTTTCAAAATGGTCAACCACTAGATTACCTGACAATGTACTCATATCCTCTCTGATATGTGCCACACTCAAAACTGGCTGCAGATAAAGGGACGACTTGCTCTTTCCTGGCTATTTTAAGTTTTTCATAGAATGCCTCGGAATCTTGCTTCTTGGCAGCCAGCAACATTTGGCCAAGTCTGACACCCCATTTGCTGGACTTACAATCTATAAAACAAATATGACAACCATTAACACCTCTTCAATCAACATTTCTATGTATCTAGAAACAGGAAAAATCCTTTACCAGAGGCAAGATAGTCCTCAACTAAGTCCCACTTTGACAGCTTCCATGCTGCCTCGACCCGGTACGCATTCAGATCGGACTTCCATCGTGGCCTTTGTAAAGGAAATAATGTCAATTTAAAAACATAAAACCTGGGGTTCCATGAAACTGTGTCAGAAGACTGCATCTACATTAGTACGCATACCTGCTTGCCAGAACCCCATTGACCTGAGTTATTACTGTAGAGAGTTGACCAAGACCCAACATAGAGTTCATAACGCCATGATAATGGATAATCTGCACGCAAATATAAGAAAGTGAAAGGGAAAAAGTATTAGTTATCATAATACTAAGAATGAGAAAATACATGAATGGTTAACCACACAAATATCAGTGACACAGTGAATTTTTCCTAAATTAAAATCATTCATTTTTAGTATTATCTTACATAAGATATGAACTGCACTTATATGAAAAAATTTATTAATTTGAATTACTACATAGGATTCTACAGGATATAACATAATATTTCTGCAATACCAGAGCTACTAAATTTGCTTGGGTTATTCTAAAAATATACTGCTTGTAGAAAAGCATATCAATATTTAAGCAATATAAATTGCATCATGTAATTAAATTAAATGCTTTGACTCTTGAGCCCCGAATCTGCATGCATACATACATAAAAAATAAGCAATTAATTTTAAATTAAATGTAGTCAATGCATTTCCTTTATTAATAATTTTCTCTATTTATTTTTAACTTTACACACCGTCCAAATTTCTATGGGATACTGCAGATTAATGGAAGAATTCCAAGTTATTTTCACCAAGCTATTTTTCATATTATGTCGAATTACAATTTTCCAGAAATATAAACAGTTGTATAAACACACCATTATTTTAAACAGTTCAGATGCAAAAGCCTCTAAGTAAGTCTAAGTAGGTTTTTCTTTAAAACTAGCATTTCTTTCTGGCTACTAAATATAGTTTTCCATGTAAGTACTGGTACTTCTAAATGGAATGAGGCTGGGATTAAGCGGATTTTAAGTGAAAGTACTTGATAAACATATAATACATGTGGAGAGCATTCACTCAGTATCGTTATCTCATTTTTGACAAAGATGGCTTTTAGCCTCTATGGGTAATTTAGCATTTACCCATAAGAATATAAGTGTGTGTTTCTCACCTGGTCTGGCTCGAGTTGGATGGCTCTGTCATAACAGGCAGTGGATTCACGCAGTAGTCCAATGCTCTCGTGCTCCAGGATCTGCTCTCTCAATGACGGCTCCTCTTTCCTCAGAGCATTCACACCCCTCACGCCATCTGGCTCGTGCATGGCTGCATACATACTCTAGAAAAGGGTCAGCAAAACAGACAGGTTACCTTAAGAGTACACCTGATCACAGGAATAAATTACATTTTAAAATATAAAAAAACATTTTTACAATTTAACACAATGTAACTGTTCTTACTGCACTCGTTCAAATAAATCATGAGCATAAAAACATAAGAATGACCCTTGGTGAGCATAAGAGACTTTTTTTAAAAACAAACAAAAACAATAAAAATGTTTCATGGTCAATTTCTTGCATAAAACGAATTTATGTAATGTACTTTACGTATATTTGTCTTTAGTCATTTTGACTCAAGTCAATATTTCATGTTCATTTATTTATTTAGTCAGTTGTTATAACCAGTAACCATAAAAACACATGCAAAAAATCTGTAGATTGTTAAGACCTGGAGGAATGAAAGATGGTCCTGAATGTTCTGTTTCTTCTCACGAATAAAGGACTCAAAGTGCATGACAGCACGTGTGTAGGCTCTGGAGCGGAAGGATGCCTTGGCCAGCACATCCTGAGGAATGCTGTTTAGAAAGGCCACTACACTTTGATACTCACTGTTCTCTGGGCCTGAGAGGACGAAGAGCAAGCCAGAAATACTTTCAATTCACTTGACTTACACACACGATACAGAGGTGAAAATATAACTTGCATGTTATTTCTGTTGCATTGTTTAGAATAAGATATTTTTACAGAAAAAAATTCACAGCATAATGAATTGTTACTGATGCAATTTAAAAATGTGACCCTGTACCACAACCTAAGGGTACATTTTTTGCAATTGAGATTTATACATCTTCTGAAATCTGAATAAATAATCTTTCCATTGATGTATGGTTTGTTAGGATAGGACAATATTTGAATTAAATGGAAACTGAATTAAATAGAAATATAATCTTGTAAGTGACCTGTGGCCTGTGGCTGCTCTCTGGCATGTTTGCCTGGCCTCTTGTTGGTACTCAGACTCTGCAGCTTGTGGCGGGACCACTGAGTGAGATGGTCCAGCATGGAGAAGACGGTTTGTGTGCTCAGCTGACTCAGACTGGAGGCGTTCTCCTGCAGGCGCACTAACCGAGGGTCACCCTCCTTTAGGACTGCCATCATCTCTTCATTCACCTACAGGACACAAAAGGAAACACTATTTTAAGCATTTTACTGTTTCTGTTACTAGATTTTACTGAGGAACAACTACATGAACAGTTTCCTATCAAAAATGAATAGCGGGTCCTTTCCACAGAGGTTGAATTTGTACCTCTCGCTGTTCCTCCTGAGTGCATCCAATCAGCACATAGACCAAAATATGGGGCAGCAGATAGATGGTCACTTTGTAATCATGCTTTATGATGAAGCTACAGCAGTTGAACACTTTGCCAGCAAGTTCATGTCTAACCTAAAACACATTTAAAAAAATTAGGCATAATTAGCATTTTAGGTATATTTGAGGCTGGAAAACAAATGGATGTGGACTTACTTTACTGATGAGATATCCTGCCCAGGTTGCAGACCAGTCAGAGAATTTGCTTCCACGGCTGGTGAGATATATAGGCTTTTTCAGCTTAGACCAGTTCACCACCTTCTGAGAGCTCTTATACCTTTAAATAAATTAAAACAATTCAGTTTTATGAACACAGGGTATAAAATAAGCAGCAGACAACAAGCCATGCAAATGGATCATGCCCAACCTGGTATTGAGATGCGGCTCCAAGATTTCCTGAACCTGCTCTGGGAATCTTCTCCATAGACGACGACCTGGTGAGTCAGTCCTGCCCTCCCGACATTCAAATAATGACAGCAGCTCCTGAAACAGAAGGTTACGGAGTTTAAAGAGAAACCTGCAAGACCGTCGTTCATCTTTGGAACACACATACTGTAGGCTTTCTAAACCTGCCATAGACAGCAAGGATCCTTACAAGATTAAAGCTCTTGTTTCTTGATCGTGTTAGGATCCTTGCTGTCTATGGAGGGTCAGAGGGTCAAAAATATCTTAATGCGTGTTCCGAAGACGAACGAAGGTCTTAAAGGCTTGGAATGACATGAGAGTGAGAAATTAATAATAGAATTTTCACTTTTTCTGTGAAACTATCCCTTTAACTATCCTAAAACCTGCAACTTATTGGTACCACAACATTTATCTGCTGATATTTTAGACTTTATAATGTATCAGTATCAGTCGATATCTTGAATTTTAAATATTCATGCTCATTTCCACAATTTTTACATTTAGATAACCTTTAACACTCACTTAAAGTTAGTTTTTAAACACATTATTGATTGAATAACACTAGCCACTAGTGCTCAATGGTTATAATTTTTCATACTTTACTTTTTTGTGATGCTTGAATTTAGTAGCAGCATTTCAAACAAATGGTTTTAGTATATATTTAAAAAAAATAATAATTAAATTTACTGAAACAAAATTTCATACAATTTAAATATTAACCATTTATCAGAACATTTATATATAGTTTCTACACATTTCAAGCAAGTAGAAACGTACTAAAAAATCTCCTTGCTTAATACTTAAAATCTTAATCTCAAAGTGAGTCACAAAGGACATTATCTTTATCACAGTGCGTACCTGCATGCCGTAAGCCGCAGCATCTTGAGCTCTCACATCATCTGCATAGGCTAGAAAGGCTCTGGTCAGCTCTGTCAGTAGTTCATATGCAAAGTTTGGATCATCAATCCCACTCTAAAAGCATAAAGACATTGCCTTCTTTCAGTGCCTTACACTCAAAATACCTAAAATGCTACACACTTAAAACATGATCTTCAAGACTGTTTGACACATACACACACAAAACTGTCTGAGGAATGTCTTACCACAAATGTTGAGCCAGTTCCCTGAGTGTCTGCGGGTGACAAATCAAGTCGACCAGGATCAATGGCTCCCAACTCCCCCAGGCATTCCCCACACAAAAGCCTGGCTTCAGGATTGACGTCCTGGCAGCCCCGAAGCAACACCGTCACTAACTGAGAGATCACTGGCTCCACCATCTCACTGTCCAAGACATGCTTTAACAGAGCATCCTGTGGACAAAAACATATACTTTAACAACCTTTTAGGCCCTTGATGGGTTTTATTTGAAGCCTCCTTAGAATAAAGATTCCTATATGTCAGAGGTAGGCAACGTCGGTCCTGGAGTGCTGATGTCCTGTAGAGTTTAGCTCCAACCCTGAAAAAACCCTGAGGGC